>JASTWR010000656.1:0-93887 GCA_030770355.1 Harpagoxenus sublaevis | reverse complement strand
TTGTACATTTAACACGGTTGTATAATGCGGGTACGAAGATTCCCGATTCACATTCTTTTCGATTGGATACAGCGCGGCGACCACCGACCACGCGAAACACGCATTGTCCATGGACCGAACGTTAATCACCGCTTTCTTCCTCAATATCTCTTGCGGTAATTCCAGGTGACACCCCGCGCGCATAGGATCATATCTGTTGATATTAATTGTAAGATCGAGGATACGCTATAGGGCCCACCCGCTATCTCGCTCCTGGAACTCTTCGAGTTTCGCCAGTGTGGGTTCGATTACGTGTCGCTTGTACCACTCGCGCATATCGGATGTACGAAAGAGAGCATAGTTATTCGTGTTCATACTCTTATTGTCACGTTTATCGCCTGTCACAAACTCACCGTTGAACACGGTGTTCACTTTCACGCTGTTGTGTATTCGTATAACGTTTTGCACTTTCTCGAGCACTATACTAGCAGCGTCCACCATAAATTGTCGCGGTTTGATATAGTCTGTGTTAATCACCGCACCGGTCAGTATACGGCTTTCGAACGCGGCATCGATCTCTCGCCAAACGAGTCTTTCCACGTTATTGCCGCCTCCACTACTGGTGCCCGCGAACACCAAATCACCACCGCTGTGTATAAAACGTCTGTCTAATTGAATTCTCGCACCCTCGAGTAGTCTGACAATCGACACCAATAAATGTCTATCTCCAGGCCAGAGCCGCGGACGCTTGGCGCGACTATGCTCTTCGAGCTGTTCAACGGTTTCCTCGCATCGCTGTGCCCACGTGAAAAACTCGCCCAAGGTAGCGACTTGGCGCGACTGCTCCAACAGTTCGCGCGCAATTTTATTGAGGTTTTCCATGTTTAAAAAATTTCTTTTGCACTATTTTTAAATCACGTCACACCTCTACGGAGCACTTGCACGCGACTCGGCCGCACCGTACACACGATCGTTTGTACTTTTGAACGTGATAGCGCATACACGTTAAATGATGAGGATCGAAGCGTGCGACATCTTTATACGTCTCCAGCAAGATATCAAAATTATGACGCTCATCATAACCTTTATAAAGTGTTTTTGTATGGCTAGGATCGTTCACACACGCACAAGTTAGATATCGCGAGGTGTCTATCACCACCACTTCGATATACCTCCCAATACCTGTATCAAGTTGAATGTATACAAACTTTGCGTGTCCCAACGCAATACATTCATCAATTTTGTCCGCCCATAAAGAAATATTTCCTAGTAGGGAACTGTCATGTCTCCTAAGCAACTCTTTTTCCTGTAGTATAAACTCATCTCGCAATCGTCTATACACTTCGCGTCTCACGTGATAAGGCCAATCATACAGAGATCCAGTGTCAATGACGACCCTTGGTTTGATTACACGTTCACTATTGGTTTCGTATACACCAAGTCCAAGGTCATGACATTGCACCTGCGAGTCTTGTTGCACATTCGTTTGTTCTTCAAAATCCTTGTATAAAGTTCGGAAAATATCATTATACTTGTGCACCCATTCCATCCAAGAGAGATCACGGTTGTTACAGTTGTTAGCTAAGGTGTAATATTTCGGCATGTTGCTGGAGTAAAGGCGCGCACTTTATGTCGTCTCTCACACTTCTACGGAGCACTTGCCCGCGACTCGACCGCACCGTACACACGATCGTTCATACTCTTGAACGTGATAACGCATACACGTTAAATGATGAGGATCGAAGCGTGCGACATCTTTATAATTCTCTAACAAGGTTTCAAAATTATGACTCTCATCATAACCTTTATAAAACGTCTTTGTATGGCTAGGATCGTTCAAACACGCACAGGTTAAAGATCGCGAGGTGTCCGTCACACCAATTTGATGCACCTCCCAATACCTGCATCAATGTCAATGTATAAACTCTCTGCGTGTCCACACTTGATCTTGTTATAAATTTGTCTTGTCCATTTATATATGTCCTTTGCACTGTAAAAGTCGTGATCATCTTCTATACACTCATTCCGCATTCGTGTATACACTTCGCGTCTCACGCGATAAGGCCACCAAAAAGGATACGTAATTGCGCAGCTATAGACTTGCGGTTTACGTATGCGTTCAGTAGTTTCACATATATCGAGTTCATGGTCGCTACACTGCACCGGCGATGCTCGTTGTACTTCCGGTTCTCTTTGCGGATCCAGCTCAAGCTGCCATAAAATATAAAATATATCATAAAACTCAATCCCTTTGCGTTGAGAGTACTTCCTATAGTACTCGTCATGGCTACGTAAGTAACGTCTTCTCAGCATGTTGCTCGAGTGAAGGCACACACTTATTCATGTTAATGTCTTTTCAATGTGTGCAAATTGGGCACATATTGCATGGAAAGATTTGATATACTGGAAGTCTGCAATTAGAGCAAGACCGACCTTCTATCGCGTCGTACAGCTCAATCACATGTTTTCGCACAACATACATATATCCGTAATTTGTGTCCGCTATTCTTACCATGCATGATGCACATGCAACAAAACTGCCACCCGTGGTGTAGTAACAATATATCGCGCAAAACTTGGTGCGTCCATTTAGCGAGCAA
Organism: Harpagoxenus sublaevis; assembly: GCA_030770355.1. Classification (NCBI taxonomy): domain Eukaryota; kingdom Metazoa; phylum Arthropoda; class Insecta; order Hymenoptera; family Formicidae; genus Harpagoxenus; species Harpagoxenus sublaevis. The sequence goes on along the minus strand of JASTWR010000656.1, from coordinate 91,308 downwards.
ATTTCTGAGTGCGACAATATTTTTTCAATGGTTTCCGTTAGATCTCCTGAAAGGTCACTGATGTAATCACTGTCATCCGACAACGCGTGTTCTTCGTCAGATGATTCGTCTACTATTGCTTCGAATTCCATTAACTCTTCGTCTATAATTTCCAGGAATTTTTTGTTGGGCAAATCATTTACTTCTACTTGTAGGTCTCGTACTATCTCTATTTGCTGTATTTGCTCTTCATTGGACGATTCGGCTAAGTCTATATCCATCCGCTCGTCGTCGGACGACTCAGTCAAATCTATTGTCTCTATTTCCATTTTTTTTGTAGATTCTCATAAAATCATTTTTCTACACTGCACACATAAAAACAAAACCATCGAGTATCCACTTTACTTTTTTCAATCGAACTATACTGACGCGCAGACTTCCAAATCATATACTGTGGCTCTGACGCGTTTCACTCATCGTTATATATTTTATCTATCATTCTTTTCTCTCCTTCCAACTGGAGCATCACGTATCGTTCCTTCTTCTTCTTCTTCTATCTACTGCATAGTGTCATCATCTGATCTATTGTTCTTCATATGCGTTACAGAAAGGTAATATCCCTTGGACGTTGCGTTCTGCTTACGCGCTATTTTGTCCACAACGTCTAGCAGCCTGATCTCGGCGCTCGCTTTGTCATACGCGCCGCTATAACCGAATGGATCCACTGCATAGCGTCATCAGATCTATTGTTCATTATATGCGTTACAGAAAGGTAATATCACTTGGACGGTGAGTTCTGCTTACGCACTTTTTGTCTACAAATTCTAGCAGCCTGATCTCGGCGCTCGCTTTGTAACGCGCGACGCCGTAACCGAATGGCGTCGCAAAATATACCCCGATAAACAATAAAAAGGACACCAGAGGACATCGCGACGTTATAACCGAGCAACGTCGCGAAACTTGTCCTGACACGCAACCCTGATAAACAATTCTTCCTAGAAAAAAAGTGATAAAGAGGACACCAAAAGACATCGCGCCGTTATAACCGAGTGACACCGCGAAACATGCCCCGGCACGTTTACCGAAAACCCTCCGATAAACAGGTCTTCGGAGAAATAATGATGATCATGACCGCGACACCGCGACGGTTAAATCATTCTCATCGAGACAAACATTTTTTATCACCGATATTTAATCGTGAATATTGTTGACATATTTAATCCACCTGAACAATGCATTCGCTTCGCATTAAGCGACGTCATAATCGAATGATGCAGTGAAACATGTCCTAACACGTTTGCTCAAAACCTTGATAAACACCTTTTCTCAGAATACGTTCTAGAAGCATTAATCCCCCCACCACGTCATAATTTTAAAAAAGGGTGTAGGGTGTTGCCGCGTATACGCTCCGTTAATTTTATGCGAACGGTCAGTCTTGTACAAACGGTCGACTTGTCATAACCAAGAGTGAAAAATATACTCCGCTGCAGGAAGCAACAGTGGTGGTGGTGCAAGCATGAATTATTACGTGCCGATTCCCGAAGCTGCAACTCCATCGAGTGAGAACAAGTGAGTTTCGTTTTATTTATAGAGTCTCCTATTTTATAATTTTTCCAATTTTATTATTATTTTAAAACTCATCGTTATTTTTTTCTACAGCACTTTGTTGGAGCGTCGTGCGGTGCGTATACTCAACAGACGATACGCATTGACATCTACAGCTTACAAGTATTTGGATATTGGGATCAGCGTGAGACCTCCACATGGTTCTTTTGTGGAATTGGTCCTTGGCGACAACCGAGGATTTCAAATCGCGATGCATCATGGAACGTGGACGGTGCTCATCGATAGACGCATGGATGTCGAGCGACTCGTGCAGTCAACCGTCGGTCAGTCGCTGACTATTCAAGATCTAATACTCGAAGTTGTACAAATGCGTGACAATAAACTTGTAAAATTGTCGTCGCGCAATACTTCTTTGTATATGAAACCTGCAACTATTCTCTTTTTACTCACGCTCGAACACTGCGTCGAGCATGTCTTCCGCGAGCTATATCAGCTTGCGAGAGAGGTAGATAAGAGGTTCATCGATTTTGCAAGTATTCTACAAAGAAATCTTATTACTGAAAAATGTGACGCCTTTAGTATCTTGCGCAGCTATTACGACCAAACGTCAATTGTAGATTGCGAACTCATAGCGTATGCTATGGATGATATTATGTATGATGCATCGAGAAAGAGATCTTTTGATGTAGTAGATTAACATGAATAAATGTATAACATATATCTAAAATATTTTTTACTTATTTAATTTTCCTTCCACATCCTCCTCATCTGTTTCTTATTAGAATATTAAAATTTAAATACCGAGCGTATGATGCGAATGAGATGGGTAGAGAGAACGCGAAGAGATGCGATATCGTAACTCTCAGATTACAATAACTGACCTACTGACCGATTTACCACTGCTTAGTCACACATAGTGACCCTCTATACAGAGTCTTGACATAAGCGATTACGATTGCAGCTCGAGCGTCGTCCCGTCGGGCGCGGACACGGGCATCCCCCAAATTAAGGTAGGATAGCGTATTTTTCTAAAACGCGGATTTTTCCGCAAACGGGAGCGCGAACGCGAACGCGGGCGAGCGGGCGGTGGCGGCGGCGCGGGCGGCGGCGCGGGCGGCGGCGCGGGCGGCGCGGGCGGCGCGGGCGGCGCGGGCGGCGCGGGCGGCGCGGGTGGGCCCTAACGCGGCACCCCTCCCCCGCGCGGACCCTACGCGACCCTAACGCGGCACCCCTCCCCCGCGCGGACCCTACGCGACCCTAACGCGGCACCCCTCCCCGCGCGGACCCTACGCGACCCTAACGCGGCACCCCTCCCCCCGCGTGTCGTCAACACCCCTCGCCCTCCTTTGTAATACAAGACGCCGATTGTAAACATCCACCCCCCCCCCCTCGCGTAATGTTATCCTCCTCGACCCTTTTTTTTTTTTTTTTTTTGTAACGCTGGAGAGATCTTCTACTACTGGAATCCCTGGAACTGCGTCCCAGGTTTCGACCAGTAGCCCCTTTCGGGGAAGACCCCCTCGCCTCCGGGGAGAGGACGAGGGGAGTGTGGGATTGTATGACATGCACATCGCCTACGATACTGCATGTATACCCTGCCCACTAAAACTCCAGCGAGTGGCCCACTCTGGCGTTGTGGCGGGTGTCCCGGGAACGAACTTAATCATGACCTCCAGGGCACCCGCCGCCGCCCTGCGCCGATAGCGCGCCTTCTCTCCTCCCCAAGGGGGCAATAGTCCCCGGGGGGAGGTTCCCATTGGGTGGGAATAGTCTTCTTGCGGCAAGGAGTGGCCACCACCTCTCCCCGCCGCGCCTCCTCGATTTTTGGTGGAGGCTGGACCGGGACCCGAGAGCCCCCGCCCGGATCCCGACCCCCACCGTCCGCAAGGGAGCAGGGCTCGAGACGGAACCCCCCACAGAGGGGAGCCCGCTCACCATTCCTCCCCCACGGACCGTGATCTGGCATTTCGGTATGCCAGCAGTCCACTGGCAAGGCAAGGCCAAGGACCGCTGCCGGCTGTGGTTCGTCCACCCCTGCTGGGCGAGTTGCCGACCCTGAGGGGGGGGAGGAAGCGAGAGAGAGACGAGTCCTCTCCCGCCCCGCCATCACCCTTGTTACCCCACACCCCTTTTAGATTGCTAGGGCGCGAGGTTGGGGGGCCTCCCTCTGCGCCGGCGAGGTGGTAATCCCCGCGGGCGTCAGAAGACTCCCCCGTCCACGTTTCCGGCCTGGTCCGGCGCGGGTCGTTCCCGGCGCCGGATCCTCTCAGCTTCCTCCTTGGCAGCCATGACGGTGCCACAGAACCTCGCCACGGCACGCCATTTCTCCTCCCCCTCGACCATCGCTGCCACTATGGCCGGGAGGGTGAGATCCCGCCCCACGCAGGCGCGAAGGACCCGGCGCTCCTCCGCCCACGCTGGACAATGCGCCAGCGTGTGCTGCGCCGAGTCCATGTCCTCGCCACAATGGTGGCACTGTGTGGTGTCTTCCTTTCCTATTCGACACAGGTACTCACCAAAGCAGCCGTGCCCGGTGAGCACCTGTGTCATGTGGAACGTTAGTCCACGTCCCCGCCTATTCGCCCAGTCCTCTAGACATGGCCGGACGGCTTCGACGACCCTCCTGCCCGATAACCTTGGGTTTTCGAGATATTCTCTCCACCCAGCGAGAAGGGCCGTCGTGGCCTCTCTGCGCACTGCTGCGCGGACCCCGTCCGTAATGGGCACCCCTAACCTCTGAAGCTCCCGCGTACGCCAAAACACATAGGCGTATTTCTCCGCGAGGAGCTCCATCGGCGGAAGCCCAGACAGGGTCGAGGCCGCCGCATGCGAGATGGTGCGATATCCCCTCGCGACCCTGATGGCCACCAGCCTCTGCACCTCACGCATAGGTGCTTTGAGGCTTTCGCTGGCGGCCATCTTCGGGGCCCAGATCGGGGCCCCGTATAGGGCCACCGATTGCACCACCCCGGCGTAGAGCCGGCGAACTCCGCCGCCCGCCCCCCTCAGGTTTGGCATAAGCCGGCAAAGGCTGTTCGCCACTGCCTTCGCCCTTGGGACTAGGCGGGCAAAATGCTCGCCGAAACTCCACGTGCCGTCCAGCCAGAGACCCAACAACTTGAGTTGGGTCCCTATGGGGACGCGGACTCCGTCCACCATCAAGGCCATCCCCTCAGGCGGCTTCCCCTGCGAGCGATCGTGGAAGAAAACCGCTTGGGTTTTCTGGGGAGCCACCCGAAGCCCTAGGCTCTTGATGGCCCGCACCACACAGGCTACCCCTACATTCGCCAGCTGCCTGGCCTCCTCCCAGTCTTCCCCCTCGACTCCCAGAAAGGTGTCGTCCGCGTAACCGGTGACCCAGCAGCCGGGGGGAAAGGCAAGCCTCAGCACTGCGTCGTACCCGAGGAGCCACAGCAGCGGACCCAGTACCGAGCCCTGCGGCACTCCCCGGGTCACCAGTCTCACCCTCCAGACTCCGTCTCGATCCATAAAGGCCAACCTTCTATCCCGGAAATAATCAAGGATTACCCCGATTAAGTAGGGAGGGACATGGTGATACCTGAGTGCCCTCCCCACAACCGGCCAGGGCAAGGTGTTAAAGGCGTTCGTTATATCGAACGACGCGCCCAACAACACCCCGCCCTCCCTCCAAATGGCCTCCGCGCGGTTCTGCACGCAACGGATCGCGTCGATGGTCGACATGCCCGCGCGGAAGCCATATTGGTCCCTAAACAGATCGGGACCATTCCGGGATAGATGCTGGAGGAGGCGCTCAGCGATGACTCGCTCAAAGAGCTTACCATTCTCCCCCAGCAAACAGATCGGCCTGTAAGCGGAAGGTGAGTCCGCAGGCTTGCCCTCTTTCGGGAGAAGGACCAGTTTGGCCTCCTTCCAGGCTTGTGGGAACCGTCCGGTCTTCATACAGTCCGTAAACAGACGCGTAATCTGACCGGACAGCTCCCCGGCGGCCAAGGCCCAGGCGCGGCCGGGAATGCCGTCGGGACCCGGAGCCTTGTTTCTCCGGAGTCTCTTAACGGCTCTCCGGAGCTCCTCCGGGGTGACCCCCAGTTCCTCATCCCAGTCTTCCGTCTCTTCCGTATGGAATTCCTCCTCCCAACCTTCCTCCCCCTGTGGGAAGAGGGTCTGGACAACCTCCTCCAGGAACCGGGGGTCCAGTGTTTCCGTGGTCGGGGGCGCCCAAGGCTTGAGCCTGTTCATTACCAGCCTGTATGGGCGTCCCCACGGATCTTCCTGGAGAGTCTGGAGGAGCCCCTCCCATGACCGCTCCTTGGCCACCCTTATTGCCTTGGCGAGGGCTTGCCGGGCAGCTCGGTAGTCCTCGCGGGCCGCCTCCTCGGGGACATTTCCTCGTCCCCCACGTGCTCTTGTCCAGACGCGCCTGGCGCGGACGGAGGATTGCCTTAGTTCCGCAATCTCCTCCGTCCACCAATGAGCGGCGCGCCTGGTCCGGGACTTGACCCGGGGCATGGCGACGTCGCACGCATCCGTCAGCACGCCCCGGAGTTCGTCCGCCTGCTCCTGGACGCTGCGCCCCTCCTCCGGGGGCGCAGCCCGCCAACTGGACGCCACAATCGCCGCTAAAAAGCGATCGGCGTCCATTTTCCTTACAGCCCATCTCGGCAGCTTTGCCTCCGCGGTGTGGCGGCGGGCTTGAACTGTCGGAGGGATGGCCGAGACCACCACCTCTATGTAGAGGTGGTCGGACAGGGTCTCTAATTCAGTGGCCACCCTCCAGCCGTGCATTAACCTCGCAGCGAGGGGATTCGCCCAAGTGATGTCTATCACCGAGCCCCCCCCGCTGGCGCACGCACGTGTTGACTGAGCCCGTGTTCAATGTGCACAGGCCCAGTCCCGCCGCCCAGGTCTCCAAGACCCGGCCCCTACTGTTTGTGGTCGGGGAACCCCACAATTGCGATTTGGCATTGAAGTCCCCCGCCACGATAGTCGGCCCCGGGAGGTGGCGCCTAACGCATTCCCCCAGGGCCTCCAGCAAATCCTCGTAGCGGGCCAAGTCGATGTTGGGAGACAAGTACACGCTCACCACCGAGATGGGCCCCCATCTCACCGCCACAAAGCCCTCCCCAGCCTCACTCAGGGTACATGGGGGGGCCCGCGGCGACGGATTGCATACTATCGCAGCCGAGCCCCGCGTATCCACCGCCCAGTTTGGGTGGTTGGGCGGTACGCGGTACGGCTCGGCTACGATCCCGAGTCCACAACCACGCTCAGTCATAGTTTGCAGGAACAAATCCTGCGCTGACCGAGCGTGGTTGACATTAGCCTGTAATATAGAGGTCGCACCAGCCATTTAATTGGGCAGTTGCTCGACCTCCACATCCATGGCTACGACGCTTTTCGGCGCCTTACCCTCCTTTTCCTCAGTTTTATCCCCCCACCCGGGGATTTTATTGCCCTCCTTCTTCTTCCCTTTGGGAACCACTATCCGTACTGCCTTGTTTGATACGATGGTGGGAAGCTTCTTCCCGGCAGCCTTTTGACGGGTTTCTTGGGAATCCTCCCTGGACGTCGTCGCCTTTGCCACCTGGCTGGCGCCCGATGCAGTCGCCTGGCTTTCGCTTGTCTGGCTTTTCCTCGCGCTGGGTGGAGCCCCCTTTTTTTCCTGTTCGCCGGCTTGCAGGCCTTGCTGCCTGCTCGATGACCAGAGGGGAGCCCCATGTCCGCGCATACAGGACACTTGGGTGCGGCCGAGCAGTCCTGCGCCCTGTGCCCCTGTTCTCCGCACCTATAGCAGCGTCCGCTACGGTCGACACTGCTGGTGCACGTGGCCCGCACGTGCCCCCCCTCCAAGCAACGGAAGCATTAGAGGGGGCGCTGCTCGAGTAGCCGCACTTTCGCGCTAAGCCACCCGACCCACAGTGGTCCCAAATCCCAAAAAGCTGGCCAAAAGTCGAAAAAAAAAAATTTTTTTCTAGGGACTTTTAATGGTTGGAATAGTAGTAGTGGTACACCTAGTATGTATTATGACCGTTAAAAAAGGGGAAGCGTCCCTACCTGGGTTAGGAACGCATTCCGTTCGTGAGCGTGGGGCCTGCCGCATTGTTCACTCGTCGCGCGTCGAAAAAGAACAAAAGTTCAGACGCGTGTAGAATCGCGAAAAGTTAACGGATTTTGATTCTGCAAAATGGATTCTTCTCCAGAAAGTAAGTACAATTTGAATGTGTTACTCGAAATTATTATTAACAAAGTATGAAATAGTAAGTCATTAATAAAAGTAGTGGTATTTTTCTTGGTCACGTTCTGAAAAGTCGTGTTAGAAAAAGCAATAAGTCAAAACCCTTGTCGACCCCGGCTCTTTAATCAAATGGAAAATGTTGCTTAGACATTTCTTCAAAACATATCCAAAAATTAGCTGCAACTAGCTGCGACTTCGGTTTCGGTTATAATTTTTATGCGATGATGTGTGCACTTTCTACAGTTTTTCGTAATTTTCGCGTCTGAAATATTGTTTATAGGAAATTGGTACAGATAATTCTTCTATTAATGTTATTTTTCCATTTTCTACAGAACATCTGGATAATACCGAAGAAATTTTTTTCACGAGAAAGAAAATTTTCATTTATGTGAAATCAATATTGAACGGAAATATCAACGTAGTCACTGACATTGTTGAAATGGAGGTGTCAAAAAAACCACTAACAACACAGTAAAACTAATAATTGAAAATAGAACATGACCTTTAACTATGTAAATTGGAGTACAATAATTGTTTAAACAATAATTATTTAAACAAATTACTGCAAAATAAATTTTTTATAAATCTGACAGCGGCAATAGATTTAACGGGAAAAATAATAAAATGTTAAAAAAAGTTAAAAAGTTTTTTACGTTCGGCTTTGTATTGTACTTCTTAATTTATTTGTCACAAGTTTTTTTATAAAATAAATAAAAATTATGGATTTTAGAAATTTTGTATTCGTTATTTTACATCTGCCATTCATTTTGTTTCCAGATTCGTTATTTGCGACCCCAAAAACCTATAAATTCCACGTTTCACATAAATTAAATAAAAATAACGGTTAATAGATATGCTTTTTAGTATTTTGTAGCCGCCATTTTGTTTTTTTGTTTTATTTTGACTTCAGATTACTAACCAGCGACTTTGAAAACGTATGTGTACAAAATTAAACATAAAATCAATAAAAATTACGATTTATAGATATGCTTTTTAGTATTTTATAGCCGCCATTTTGTTTTTTTTTATTTTTGACTTGAAATTCGTTATCAGCGACCCCAAAAACCCCTATATACCAAGTTTCAAGTAAATATCTTAATTTTTCGACTTTTGGCCAGCTTTTTGGGATTTGGGACCACTGTGCGACCAGCAACCGGCCCTTACCGGCGATTGCGTTGGCCGCGGTCACCGGGCACCGGACCCATACCGATTTGAGTCCGTTCAGCGCCCTCCTCGCCTGGCCCACCTGGACCTGAGCGAGGGGGCACCTCCCGGCCCCAGCGATTACCTGCGCCAGTTCTTCCGCGGTGACGGAGTCGTCCAGATCGCCTATTCGCAGCTCCGCCGTTTTAACCGGCCTGGCGACCTTCACGCCCTCTCTGCCGGCAAACAATGTGCTCATCCTCTGGGCCAGGGCGTCCGCTTTGGCCGCCCTGTCTGCTCCCGAGATTTCGAGTGAGAGAGCGCCCGTCACGGCTCTCCTCACCTTCATCCCGCCGGTGATCCCAATATCGGCCAGAGGGATCTTTTGTCTCGCCTCCCTCATGACGTCTACATACCCGTCCTCTGGGCAGGTAATCGTCACGGCCGCGGTGCGTGGCTCCTTCCTCTTTCCGGCTGGCCCTTTGGTTGCCTCCTTAGGGGGTGAGGCTTTTGCCGGCTTTTGGCCTCCAGAGACGGCCTTCGACGGCTCTTGCGCCCTCCTCTTTCCTTTTTTAACGACTTCCACCCAACTGGTTTGGGGTGTCGCCATGTCAAGGAAAGAGAGGGTAAGTTGTTTTCCAGCTTCTCCACCACCTGGCACCTTGTTGGTGGTGGCGGCTTTGCCTTGCTGTTGTTTGACAACCGGCTTGGCAGACAATTTGGCTCCCTTTGCCTCTTTAAGTGTAGCCGGCTCTTTTTTACCCAGCTTCTTTCCCTCCTTTTTGTTTGCCATGTTGCCCTCTTTTCCTTTCTGGAGCACAGTTGGAGCCCTCTCAGTTGGGATGACGGCAGGGCGCTTCGGTAAAACGCCCCCCTCGCGCAGTTGGCTTTCGAAACCGCTGAAGAGCTGCACCATTTTAATAGTGAGTCTCTCCAGCAGCCTCTCCTCCATGTTCTGGGCCGCGCCAAAACCGAATGCTGCCTCCCGGGGCGTCCCAAAACCAAAGGCCGTTCCGGCCCCCGTCTCCGAAGCCGCCCCAAATCTAAAGACAGCCCCGTTCTTACCCGGGACCGCCTTCTCTATCAACTTCGTCCTTTCTTGGAGCGGTGGACGAATTACGGGTGGCATGCCCGTCTCCTCTATTTCACGCATTACCGCGTCTCTGGAGGACTCAATTTCATCTTCCGAGTCCGTCTCGTCCCTGATAGGATTTTGAATCCTTCTTCTCTTCGGCCTGACAGTCAGTCGGGGAGAAGGGGAACGGGGCCCGCCCTTGTCGTCCCTACCTAGAGATGGAGGGGCCGCACCAGAGGCCGCCAAGGACCCCTCTCTCCCCTCCAACCGCTTTCTCAGGCGTTCGTTGTCCGCCTTCATGATGGACAATTCCCCTCTTAGGCATTCCAATTCAGCCTCCTGCGCGTCCTGCTCCTTATCTTTCTCCGCTCTTATGGAGAGATATTTGGTAGCAGCCGTAATGGTGGCGGCTGCTTTATTCAGGACTCCCCTGTAACATACCGACAAGTTCTTCGAGTTCGTAGCGACCTTGTCTATCGCGCGTATTTCCTCCAGTATCCTGGAGGGGAGGTCCCTCGTCGGAGCTTTGTTTAGTTCCTTAAGGGCCTTTATCTCCCACTCCATTCTCCCTTTGGAGAGGACTGCCCCGATCGCTGGATCTAGGGCCTCCCTCTCCAGCCTCTTCCTCGTCGCTTGCTCCCTGGCGGTCGCTTGCTCCCTGGCGGTCATCTTCTCCTTCAGCTTTTCATACTCGCCGGTAGAAACTAGCCCGCCCCGGCTACTGTATTTGCGCTTGCCCAGAGCCGTGCACCTGGCCTCCTGGGAAAGAGCTGAAGACTCGCTCCTCCGACCGCTTACATTCGAGTCGTCGGAGAACATGACGGTATCGTCATCGTCATTTTTGTTCTCTTCCGCCTCTGCGTCCGAGATAGCCGGCTTAGCCGGTTTATCCAGGAGCTTCTGGACCTTTTGTCCAAAAGGGGAGAGTGGACAGGAAAAACCCGCCACCAGCTCCTCCGCTTGGGTGCCCTCCACAGGAGCGTTGTTTTGCTCCTGGCTGCTATCTGCAGCTCCCACCAGCCCTCTTCGGGCATTCATCTCCCTCTCCCTCCTCTCCTTAACGCTCTTTGGCCCCGAAAGGGGCTTGGAGCGACTCACAGAAGAGGACCGCGACGAAGGTCGCGAGGGAGGCTGCGAGGCCGTCCTTAGTGTCACCGAGACTCCCCGGTCTTCGGTGGTCTCCATACTATCATCTATGTTAATTTCTTTATTGTCTGCCATTTCTCGTTTTATCCCACTACCCGCTACGGCTACTCCGGCTTGTGCCGGCATATGCGGTGGACCCCGGAATGTATCATTGGGGCCACGCGCTCCAGTCCCTTACTCACCCATGAGGAGAGGGCATCGAGGCCCAGCCCCCCATGAGCTTTCAGGGCTCCCCCGCCTCCGACCTCGGGGGCACCGCAGCGGGCGCAGCCACGCGGGGGGCCCCACGGACGGTTGGGGCGAAGGAGGTCGCACCCCCTCCATCGCCTTGCCCGCCGTGGCGACCGGCGTGAAGTCCCTGGCCAGGGCCGAGGTAACCTCCGCACCCTGGCCAACCGTCTACTCCGACGGTCGGGTTCGGGAGGGATGCGATCCCCGACCATCGAAGTTACCCGCGCGCCGCCGGTCTATTTCATCCGGCGGCCAAGACCCGCCGGCCCCGACCTCGGAATATGTCCGAGCGGCCCGACGGGTCTCTCTTCACAAGCATCGCCCGGCCCCAACCTCGGAATATGTCCGAGTGGCCCGGGCGATCTCCCACCCAGGTCGCCGGCCCCGACCTCGGAATACGTCCGAGCGGCCCGGCGACCCTCCACACTCGGCAGACCGTGGGACCACGTCCCTGGTGTGCAACCACCAAGTGTGGGCCTCTCCTCCGTCCAACCCAGGACCACGTCCTGGGCCGGGTCGAAAGAGGGATACCCCCCTCCCCCTCCTGCCGGAGCACCGGCGTGCAATGGAGGAAGGAGGGAAGGGGCCCTCCCATTCCCTCGGCGAGACGACCTAACCTAACCTGACCAACCCCACCCCGTGGTTTTTTATCGAGGTGACCTTCCTCTATGCCGGCGGGAGGTGTAAAACATCCCCCTAACGGTCCCGGCCGACCGGGCGTTTGGAGTCAGGGCCGCCAACCCCTACCGGCCGTTGGAGTCTGAGAAGCCGGGGATGTACCGGGCCTAGACCCGGGGTGACCCGACTTGTCAGACTCCTAAGCGGGGCGACCGGACCCCCGGTTTTCTGTCTGGGTTTTCCTTCCCATAGGTCGGTGGGAGAGCAAGGGCTCAATCCCACACAGCCCCGACCGGCCGAGCGACTTTTTTTAGAGGTCGCCTTCCTCGCGGGCCCTGAAAAGGGCCCCCCGGTCTCCGCCAGCCTCGCGGCTGACGGAGATTACGGTGCTGCTGTGCTAGGGTACCTCGGGTTCGCAATGCCCGTATCGGGGACGGCCCCGGGAGCCCCTAGGGACACCCGGTAAACCGCCCCCGACCCCTGAGGGAATCCTCCTCGACCCTCGGTTACCCCCCCCCCGCCCCTCACCCCCCTTGCGTGACGTCATCCCCCTCGACCCTCGGTTACCCCCCCGCCCCTCACCCCCCCTTCGGAGCTCCCGAGCCAGAACTCTCTTACTATCACTACTTAACTCTGCGTACCACACGTTACAGGCGGCCCCCGAATTTTTAAATTTCGGGAGGGAACCGCAGCCTGTTAATATATGTAAAGAAAGGTACTTTCTTCATTTGAATTTGCCGCGCTAGAGTAGTTGGTAGTAGGCTGAAGTCGGTCACACTGATCAAGAGAGATAGATAGAGAAAGGGAGAGAAATTGATAAGCACGTGTGCGCATTTTGCAAAATCATTGATAGAAAGATAGTTTGAATAAAGAGGGTAGAAAAAGTGCAATTAGAGGTGTAACGGAGAAAGAAACTTTAATTGTCTCTTGTTACAGGTAAGATTGTAAATATTGTACATAAGACGTTAAAACATAGTAAATAAAATTTAAATCTCTTGTTACAGAGCAACACATTTGTTTCTTTCTTGGAAAATCCTTAATAATAGAAAACATCTTACAAAACGACAATTTCAGTCAATTAAAATAATGGATAAATTACAATTTGAATTTACAATAGTCGCTTCTCCAAAAGACGAGAAGTCGAATATGATCGCCATAACCTCAATTAGAACAAAAGACGGATTGACGTATGTCTTACAAGGAGACCATAGATACATAGCCAATCATATAGAGTTGATGAAAACAGAGAATTATTTGAAAGCAAAAAAATAGTTTGAAAAGAAGACATCAGTCAAGAAAAGTGTGGATCTCTATGACAGAAGAGTTGAGAAAAATTTATATAGATGAGGATGGTAATATACAGTTTGCAGGTGAATACTTAGAAGAAATAGAAGAAAAAGACAGAGCTGATATAAGAAAGGATGATTTGAGTAAGATACTAGAAAAATTGATGGAAACATCACAGAAAAAAGAAAGAGAGAAAAATTTAAAACAGATTGCAGATAAGTACATGATTGAGAAATTCACTAGTAAGCACTCAAATGCCAAACAATGGATAGAGACATTTGAGAAGGAGTGTACAAGATTTGATATCACAGAGGGTGAAATGAAAATAGAGATATTAAGATTGTTTTTGGATAAATCTTGTTCAGACTGGCACTGCGCAACGTTAACGAAGTTGACAGTTACTGCTAAATGGATTGAATGGAAAGATAGATTTCTAGAGACCTTTGCTGATAAAGGATGGAACACGGTAACATATGCTTTGTCATTTAGATATAAAGAAGGATCTCTTATTGATTATGCAATGAGAAAGGAAAGACTTCTGTTAGATATGAATAAAAATATGGATACAAAAACATTAACGACCTTAATAGCAGTGGGACTGCCAGACTTCATTATGAATAAAATAGATAGAGAAGAATGTAAAGATTCAACAAAATTGTTTAATGAAATAAGGAGGTATGAGAGTTTAGTAAATAAAAAAATTTTTCCAAAGAAGAAAGAAGAGAAATTTGAAAATAAAAAGAAGACTGAAGATAAAAGGCCATGCAAGAACTGTGAAAGTTTAAGCAAAGGCACCAGATATCATCCGGAGGAGTCATGCTGGTTTAAGAAGAAGGAAAATAATAAACCTAGCATTGTAGGAAACAACTCAGTAATAGAGGTAGACCTGAACACAGAGGAAAAAAACTAGATATAACACCATTAGTCAAAATCAAAGTATTACTAGAAGATAAGTTAGAGATAGAAGGGATCTATGACTCAGAGTCTCAGATCTCACTAATAAATTCAAAATTAGTTAAAGTCATAGAAGATAAAGATATAAATAACATACATTTAAAAACGGCTAATGGTGTGAAAAGAACAAATGGTCTAATAACTATCAAGGTAAAAATTTTTAATATTGAAAAAATGACAGATGTACATATTGTTGAAAGAGATGATTTTGAAGACTTTATTATCGAACTAGACATGATAAAAAAGTTTAAGCTAGTCCAGAATGAAAATTTAGTGATAGAACAAGCGAGAGATATAAATATAACAACTGTAAATAATACAAATTATAAACAAAATAAGATAGAGATGTATTCAGTGAATTTTAATGAACATATAAAAGAAAGTGAATTTGAAATAAAAATAAACTACTTGGATATAAATAAAAAGAAAAAGATAGAAAGACTGATAGAAGAATATAAGATGGTGTTTGCAAAGGATAAGTACGACATAGGTACTGTAAAAGATTATGAAACTCGGATAGATCTATTGATTGATAAATATTGCAGCAAGAGGCCGTACAGATGCACAATAGAAGATAGAAAGGAAATTGAAGAACAAGTTGCAAATCTTTTAAAGAGACACCTCATTGAAGAATCATACAGTCCATTTGCAGCACCAGTAACATTGGCATTTAAAAAAGAGGAAAACAAAAAATCTAGACTTTGCATTGACTTTAGAGACTTAAATAAAATAATAGTACCACAAGCTCAACCATTCCCGATAATAGATGATTTGATAATAAAAACGAGAAACTGCAAATATTTCACAACACTGGATATAAACTTAGCTTTCCGGTCTATTCCACTTCGAATTGAAGACAGAAGTAAAACAGGTTTCGTTACGCAAGATGGTCACTTCCAATGGACCTGTCTACCATTTGGCTTGAAAACATCACCGGCAATTTTTCAACGAATTCTAAGTAGCATCTTAAGAAAACATCGATTAACAGGATTTGCAGTGAACTACATTGATGACATCTTGATATACTCATTGTCGTTTGAGGAACACGTGGAACATATAAAACAGGTATTAGAGGCAATAATAAAAGAAGGTTTTAGATTGAAGTTTAAGAAATGTACGTTCGCCTCGGATTCGGTAAAATATTTGGGCCATATAATCCAGAACAACTTGGTGAGACCAATTAAAGACAACTTAGCTTCAATTAGAGATTTCCCCACTCCAAAGACGCAAAAGAATATAAGACAGTTTTTGGGGAAAATAAATTTTTACCATGAGTACATACCAAGAAGCGCAATAATTTTAGATCCGCTACATAATTTGTTAAGAAAAAACGAAAAGTATGTATGGTCGGAAGAGTGTGCAAAATCATTTAAGAAGATAAAAGAACTCCTGTGCTCCCAACCAATATTACAAATATTTGATAAAAATTTGCCTATAAAAATTTACACAGATGCATCATTAGAAGGCATTGGCGCAGTGCTGAAACAAGAGCAACCAGATAAGAAAGAAAAGCCAGTTGCATATTTTTCCAAAAAACTTACTGAAATGCAAAAAAGGAAAAAAGCTATATATCTAGAGTGTTTGGCAATAAAAGAAGCGGTAAAATACTGGCAACAATGGCTTATAAGAAGATTCTTTACAGTATACTCAGACCATAAGCCTTTGGAAAGTTTAAATATAAAAGCTAGAACAGATGAAGAACTGGGTGACCTAACCTATTATTTATCGCAATATGATTTTAAGATAACATATTTACCAGGGAAAAAGAATTTGGAAGCAGACTGTCTGAGCAGAAACCCAGTATTGGAAGCAAAAGAGAACAAAGAAGAACTGTTGAGAATAGTAAATTTAATAAAAAAATAGATGATATAAAAAGAGATCAAGAGAAAAACCGGGCAATAAAAAACGAGAGACCAGACATAATAAAAAAAGATGGAATATTTTATTAAAAAATAAGGAAAAAAGAAAAAATAGTTTTGTCAGAAGATTTCAGTAGGAAGATCATCAAAGAAGTCCACGAGGAATGGTGTCATATAGGCATTAGACAAATGCAGAAGAAAATTAGCCCGGTCTACACAGCGAAAAACTTGACAGGAAATATAAAAGAAGCATGTAAAAATTGTGAGGTATGTAAGAAAAATAAATCGAGAGGTCAAGAAAAATACGGGTTAATGTCATACTTGGGGCCAGCAACGAAACCGTTTGAAATAATGTCAATAGACACCATTGGCGGCTTCGGAGGATCTAGATCAACAAAGAAATACTTACATCTGCTAGTAGACCACTTTACAAGATATGCTTTTATTTCAACATCAAAGACACAGAGTGCTAATGATTTTATCAAGTTAGTGAAAGATGTGATGGAAACAGATGAGATTGGAATGATCCTCACAGATCAATATTCAGGAATCAACTCAAAGGAATTTAAAGAATTCCTAGAAGAAAATAATATAAAACTAGTTTTTACTGCAGTAAATACACCTTCCTCCAATGGTTTGAACGAGAGACTAAATCAGACGATAGTGAACAAAATTAGATGTAGAATAAATGAAAGGAAAGAGAAAAAAGCTTGGACAACAGTGGCAAAAGAATGTATTGAAAAATATAACGAGACAGAACACTCAGTAACAGGTTTTGCACCAAAATATTTGTTAGATGGCACGAACGTTTCGACGGCACCTGATGAAGTAAAAAGAAAAACTGCTATAGAAGATTGGACCAAGGATAAAAGATTAGCATTGGAAAGTACTATCAAATTACATGACTACAATAAAAAACTATTTGATAAAAACCGTAAACAACTAGAATTCAATATAGGAGACAGAGTATATATAGAGAACGGTAATAGACTAAATAGGAAAAAACTAGATGAATTAAGAATAAGACTTTTTGAAATAACAGAAAAAATATCAAATACGATCTACAAAATAAACACAGGAAGAAAAAAATCCGAAACAGGCCTATTCCACATTACAAAACTAACACCGACCTCAAATAATGAAGAAGAAGCAAGCAAAGAAGATTTAGAAGAGGATATATAATTCGAAAAGCATCTATTATTGCGAATTTTCAACCCAAGGGGGGGAGATGTAAAGAAAGGTACTTTCTTCATTTGAATTTGCCGCGCTAGAGTAGTTGGTAGTAGGCTGAAGTCGGTCACACTGATCAAGAGAGATAGATAGAGAAAGGAAGAGAAATTGATAAGCACGTGTGCGCATTTTGCAAAATCATTGATAGAAAGATAGTTTGAATAAAGAGGGTAGAAAAAGTGCAATTAGAGGTGTAACGGAGAAAGAAACTTTAATTGTCGTTTCTCTTGTTACAGGTAAGATTGTAAATATTGTACATAAGACGTTAAAACATAGTAAATAAAATTTAAATCTCTTGTTACAGAGCAACACATTTGTTTCTTTCTTGGAAAATCCTTAATAATAGAAAACATCTTACATATATTTCGCGGTCGAGATGACGCTGTCGAGGTGGAACTTTCGGATCCGGAAGAGTGGGGCGAGAGAATGGCGCGAATCCGATTATTACGAGAATGGATCGTGGAAAATTTAGAAGCCGCGAGACAAAAGCAAACGCGATATTACAATTTACGTAGGCGGGATCGTCAATTTACGGTGGGCGAGCAGGTATTGAAGAGACAGCACGTCCTGTCATCCGCCGCTCAACACGTTTCCGCTAAATTGGCCATAAAATTTCACGGTCCCTTCATTATTCGGAGGATTCTGTCGCCCGTAGTATACGAGCTCGCGGACTTGGGGAGAGGTTCACTGGCGCACAGTACAATTGGACACGTTGCAATTGCACACCGTGCTATTAGACACATAAAGTTGCGCACCGTTCGATTAGACACGTTTCAATTGCACACAGTTCGTTTGGACACACTTCATTTGCGCACCGTTTAATTGGACACCGTTGCTTTGGACACATATATTTTTATATAATTTTTCAAAATTTTACATAAATTTATATAATTAAATTTTTTAAAATTTGTTATTAATTTTATTTTGTAAATAAACGTATGTTACATTGGACACAGTTCTTTCGCGCACAGTTCAATCGCGCACAGTTCAATCGCGCACAGTTCAATCGCGCACAGTTCTTTCGCGCACCGTTTAATCGCGCACCGTTCAATCGCGCACCGTTCAATCGCGCACAGTTCTTTCGCGCACAGTTCTTTCGCGCACAGTTCTTTCGCGCACCGTTCTTTTGCGCACCGTTCTTTTGCGCACCGTTCAATCGCGCACAGTTCTTTCGCGCACCGTTCAATCGCGCACTGTTCTTTCGCGCACCGTTCAATCGCGCACAGTTCTTTCGCGCACCGTTTAATTGCGCACAGTTCTTTCGCGCACCGTTCAATCGCGCACCGTTCAATCGCGCACCGTTCTTTCGCGCACCGTTCTTTCGCGCACAGTTCTTTCGCGCACCGTTCAATCACGCACAGTTCTTTCGCGCACATTTCTTTCGCACACAATTCGATCAAGCGTATATATATCTAAGAAATGGCAATGGTGTGCAAGGCAAAAATGAATAATAATGTAATGTAATTATTAATTATTGACGGATAGCAACGTACCAATAAAACGCACAAACATGTTCGTCTACAAAATAATTAGATTTTCCAATAAATTAGTTATTACGCTCCAAGTTGTTACAACTACGATCTCTTGCTGACGAATTTGCTGTAGTCGCTTATGATTATAACACTTTGGAGCGCAGCAACTTCGTGGAAAGAAAAAAGTGTACTAAGAATATTTCTACTTTTTACATGGTGTGTATAGTCCGTAAATAATTAATAATTATATTATACCATTCCGTATCTTTGCCTGGCACACAGTTGTTTTGACAGATTTCCTAACCTCTCGTAATTTATTTTTATTTCAGAAATATGCTTCTTTGAGCTTCTTTTCGAAACATTACAATCTTAGTAAGTATTGTGTATTTATATATTTCGTAATAAGACAAAAATGCAGTTTAAAATGACATTCCTAGCAATATTCCAAGAACAGATTTCTTATTTTCAGTGATGAATCAGATTTCCATATCTTTGTTATCGATAGCATATTATGGTGTTTTGGGCAATATCTCCATCAGTACTGTGAAAGAAGTCATTTACAATGCAAATTGCTGTGTCTCCTTCAGGTAACTTCCTATTTAATAAACTATACGTACGTGTACTGTAATATATATATGCTCATGAGATTTGACGAAATTTCTAATAAAGTTATTCTGTATATGAACCTCTAATATATTATACTATTTAATAACATTTTCAAACGCCTATTTCAGATATAACAGAACTGAGAGCCGCATATCTGACGCATCTATAGTAATTTGCACAGCAGGCCTCCTATCGAGCACTAGAAAAGAATTCATTAACAAAACACGAGATTCTTTTAAGCGAGAGTTGATTGTAATTTTCTCCGCTATTAGAATCCTGTGAAATGTTGTGAAAACATCAACGATCATCTTTTATCTTTCTGACTTTTGGGGGAATTAATCCTTTACTTTCAAAGCGTGTTTGTACAATGTCATTTATTGTCCATTACAAGCAATCAAAACAAGAATCTACAAAAAGCAACATTGTGTACTAAATATACAATATATGATATAGAATTAAAAGTTTATTCTCGTAATAAAACACTAATAAATACAATAGAAATACAAAGTGTCGTATACACGGCGGCTAATAATCCGATTTAATAATTACCGTATACTATTCAATCCAAAATTGTCTTTTTTTTAATCGTAACGATTACTTAAATATGGATACCCTTTTTTGATCTTCTTCTGCATCGAGCCCTCATATCTGAGGTGTCGTGATCCCTCCAATTTCTAGTATATGTGTATCTTCTGCATCGAGCTCTCATGTCTGAGGTGTCATGATTCCTCTAATTTCTAGTATATGTGTATTAAAAAAGATTGATTCAAATGTTTTGAATATAAACTAGACTTGTATTGAAATAATCATTATGATCAAAAAAAGAAGAACTTTTGATCGGATGATGTACGATAGATGTTAAACTGGATTATAAGCCGCTGTGTAAATGTAGTCTATAATAATTGTAAAATTATGATAATGTTTTCTTATTGAAACACGTTTTTTGTTTGTTGCTTTACAAATTTATATCTTTATTAAATACTTTTATAAAATGTGCGTATCATCTTAAATCTATATGGCAAAACGTTATAAAAATAATATTACATGGCAGTGCATTATACGTATATACAGGGTGTTACTAAAAGACCGCCCACTAACTACATAGCGGTATTCCTTGTCAAAAACTGAGTCGAAAAGTCCTAAACCACTTTTCTCTATAATGCTTAACAAAGCCGTAATCATTGAGTAAAGTTAGTCCAACCAGCGTCGTTCTTTAGCCGGGCGAACGTCGGTGAGCCGCGCGCCTGATAGTGTGCGTGAGCGCTCCGCCGCGCGCGGCGGCACGGCACGGCCGCAGCGGCCGCAGCGGCCGCGCTATGCCTTTGCGCGCGTCGCGTGCAATATTCTTACGCATTGTAATAATAAAAATAATTTTTTCTTGCACTAAAAATTACTTTTTACTCTTGTCAGAAGTACCTCCGTGCAGAAAATTTTGATAACGGATAAAACTTTCGCCAAGACATAACTATTATTGATATATGAAAATTTAAACAAATAAAAAAAATTATACTGTGTATTTTACAATACAACAATTATTTTCTAAACAATCCGTTTTGTTCAATATCTTTGCGTTAACTTAATTTAAATTATAACACAAAGCACTTATTGAATCTTTTTACGAGGTTTGCCCAGTTACTCAGAAGTAAAAAAATTTTTAAGGGGAATTTACTGTAACAATTAGATATTTAAATAATCTCGTACTTAAAAGGAAATAGGTACATTAAAAATATTATTAAAAGCTAAAGTATTCAAAAATAAAAAAAATTTCTTCTTTTATGAAAGAAAGATTTATCCTAAGTTATGAATAACGCTGTCCAGATGTACAATCTTTTTCAAACAAGGCAAAAATAAGAGCAAACCGCCGAGCAAACAATATTAATTTTTATAGTAAATAATAAATAATAACACGTTTAATAACTTAAAACAAAATACAATACAAACGTTTCTGTCTTAGTTTAGACGCATAAATAAAAGTAAAATGTTATCGTATTCATAAAACATTGGTCAGCGGTAAAGTTGTTGGAAAAGGTTGAACATAAGGTAAATTACGTGATAACTGTTGTCTTTTAAATAAAATGAAATTGAAAAGTTAGCTGCAATTCGTATAAGTTTTTTCATAAAGATGTAAAATTTACTTATCAGGCAGTATAATATCAATCTCGTGATAATCTACCGTGTCTGGTTTCAGTGATGAAACAATGCTTATGAGTAAATATAAGTGCACGGATTGAAGGCTTAGGCTCAAGCGCAAGGTGAAATAAGTACATACAAATGTCGTGAAGTATCATATAATAAAATAACACTAGTAAATAAAAAATTATCAAGTAAATAAATAAACTAGTAAATAAAAAATTTTTTTAATGATTACACTAGTTTACAGCCAAAATGTACATTTAATGCCACTATTTTTTTCCTATGTCTTTTGGCCCGCTAAACTTGGAAATCACATAGAAAAATTTTTTTATAGATTGGTTTTTTTGGTTTTTTGATTTTTTGGACCTTCACTCAATTGCTCATAACTCCGGTATTTATCC
Organism: Harpagoxenus sublaevis; assembly: GCA_030770355.1. Classification (NCBI taxonomy): domain Eukaryota; kingdom Metazoa; phylum Arthropoda; class Insecta; order Hymenoptera; family Formicidae; genus Harpagoxenus; species Harpagoxenus sublaevis. The sequence goes on along the minus strand of JASTWR010000656.1, from coordinate 69,394 downwards.
ATAGATTTTCTTCCTCAATAGCTTGTATTCTTTGTAAAAGTACGACCTATACGTAAACAATAAGAAACTGGACATAATTTGACGTTTTCTATTTTTGCATGGCGATAGAGTGAATTTTCTATTTTTATTTAAATAAAAATAGAATTATAAAAATAGAAAATTCACTCTATCGCCATGCAAAAATAGAAAACATCAAATTATGTCAAGTTTCTTATTGTTTACGTATAGGTCGTACTTTTACGAAGAAAACAAGCTATTGAGGAAGAAAATCTATGGATAAATACCGGAGTTATGAGCAATTGAATGAAGGTACAAAAAATCAAAAAACCAAAAAAACCAATCCATAAAAAAATTTTTCTATGTGATTTCCGAGTTTAGCGGGCCAAAATACATAAGAAAAAAATAGTGGCATTGAATGTACAGAAAAATTTTTTTATTTTGTAAACTAGTGTTATTCTTCTATTGTCGAGAGACTTCCACACAATTGACATCTGTAATCTGTTTTATTTATTAACTTATTTTTATTTATTTACGAGTGTTACTTTGTTATATGATGCTTCATGATATTTCTTTGTACTCATTTCACCTTACGCTTAAGTGTAGGCCTTCAGTCCGTACGCTGATATTAACTCATAAGCACTGTTTCGTTACTGAAACTAAACGGTAGATCATCATGACACTGATATTACACTGTCTGGTGAGTGAATTTAACATAAAAAAAAATTTTACGAATTGCAGCTAATATTTCATTTTATTTAAAAGGCCGCATTTTTACTTTATGTTTAATCTTTTCTAACAACTTTACCGCTGACCTACGTATTACGAATATGATAACATTTCATATTAATTTATGCGTTGTTAACGATTCGATTTAAGATTATTGTGAAATATTACAATAAAGAGGGTCTAAACTAAGGCCAAAGCGTTTGTATTGTATTTTGTTTTAAGTTATTAAATGCGTCATAACTTAATATTCGCTATAAGATCGACGTTTTGCTTTTATTTGCCTTAAGTTTCAAAAAGATTTATCCTCTTCTTATAATATTAAACAGGAATTTTCTATATCAAAATTTTGAAGATTAGGGGAACGTAGAGAAGAAATGTTTTATTTATATTTGCGAATAAATAGTTTCCTGTTGTTTTAAAATATTAATAGCCCTGATAAGGACTGTTTTGCAGTGAGCTGCTAATTCTGAAAAGAGCCGGTTCAATCCTGGACTGTTACGAATAAAATTGATAGTCTTAAAAAGGACGTATTACAATAAGTTTTCGAAATGAGCCCCGCGAACCACAATGCATACTTCCGCACGAAGAATTAAATTTTTTCGTACGCATTGAAGCATCGGTCCATCGACAGTTTTAAACAGATATTTGTATTCTTATCAATTTCATGCTCAACAGTCTTTTTTAGGACTTAACAAGAATGCGTATTGCACGCGACGCGCGCAAAGGCTAATCGCTGCCGCTACGGAGAGGTGGCGGGACGGCCATCACGAGCGTCACGTCGTGTGCAATATTCTTATGCATCGTAATAATAGAAATAATTTTTTTTTTTTGCTAAAAATTACATGTTACTCCTATTAAAAGTACCACCTTACAGAAAATTTTGATAATAGATAGAACTTTCGTCAAGACTATCAACATATGAAAATTTAAAAAAATACAAAGGTAAATTGCATTTTGAAATACAAAAATTAAATTTTAAACAATCCGTTTTTGGTTAGACATCTTTCATTAATTAAAATTATAAAATAAAGCACTTACAGAACAATGTTTTGAAGAGTTTTGTCCAGTTACTCACAATCAGAAGTAATAAATTGTTTAAGAGAAATTTACTATAACAATTAGATATTTAAATAATTCCATACTTAACAGAAAATACATAAAGTGTAATGAGAAATGTAAATATAGATTTTTTTTATGAAAAAAAGATTTATTCTAAGTCATGAATAACGTTTACCAGATATACGATCTTTTTGAAACTTAAGGCAAATAAGAGCAAAACACCGATCTTATAGCGAATAATAAATAATAACATATTTAATGACTTAAAACAAAACACAACACAAACGTTTCTGTCTTAGTTTAGACCCTCTTCAGTGTAACATTTCTCAATAATCTTAAATCTAATCGTCAACAACGCATAAATTAAGACCCTTGCACAATGCCAGGCAACAGGCAATAGGAACAGGAAATTACAAAAAATTCGTCAATACAAACCTAAAAAATTTGAACGTTATGATTGGTTGGCAACTAGCAATAGGCACAAAATTTCGAACGTGACTGAAATTCTGTGTCTATTGCCTGTGTCATCGTCTATTCTGCATAGATACAAGGTTTTTCATTTCTGTTCCCTGTTCCTATTGCCTGTTGCCTAGCATTGTGCAAGGGGCTTAAAAGTAAAATGTTATCATATTCATAGGTCAACGGTAAAGTTGTTAGAGAAGGTTGAACATTTGTTAAATCACGTGACTAACTGCTGCTTTTTAAATGATAACAGATTACAAGATTAGCTGCAATTGGAAAAGTTTTTTCATAAAGATGTAAATTCACTTACAGACAGTGTACTATCAATCTCGTTATAATTTACCGTGTCTTGTTTCAGTAATAAAACAATGCCTATGAGTTAAGATCAGCGTACGGACTGAAGGTCTAGGTTCAAGAGCAAGGTAAAATGAGTACACACAAATAACATAAAGCATCATGTAACAAAATAACACTAGTAAATAAAAAAATAAATTAGTGAATAAAAAATCTTTCTAATGATTACTTTCCTATTGTCAAGAGAACCACAAAATTGGCAACTGTAGTCTGTTTTTTTATGAACTTATTTTTATTAATTTATTAGTGTTACTTTGTTATATGATGCTCCATGATATTGTCTCTGTACTCATTTTCCATTACGTTTGAGCATCGGCCTTCAATCCGGGCGCTGATTTTAACTCATAAGCATTGTTTTTTTACTGAAACCAGACACGGTAGATTATCACCGAGATGATATACTGTAGAGATTGATATTATACTGTCTGATAAGTTAATTTTACATCTTTATGAAAAAATATACAAATTGCTGCTAACTTTTCAATTATATTTTATTTAAAAGACAGCAGTTATCACGTGATTTATCTTATGTTTAACCTTTTTTAACAACATTAACGCCGAGTTATGTTTTTCGAATATGATAACATTTCACATTTAATAAATAAAATGTTCAAGGACTCTCGAAATTTAAATAAACGATGTAAAAGGGCAATGAGAGTCAACGCGGTTCTTGATGCGTAGAATATCAGATTAACTGATTTTACATTTACTTATGCGTTGTAGATGATTAGATTTAAGGTTATTGCGAAATATTACACCGAAGAGAGTCTAAACTAACAATAAGACTAAAACGTTTGTACTGTATTTCAAGTTACTTGAATGCGTTATTATTTATTATTTGTTTAAGATCGGCGTATTGTTCTTGTTTGCCTTAAAAAGATTTATTTTCTTTTTATGATATTAAGTAAAATATTCTGTTTAATATTTTGCAGATTAGCGGAACGTAGGGAAGGTATGTTTTATTTATTTTTGCGAACGAGAAGTTTCCTGACGTTCTGAAATATTAGTAGTCCTGAAAAGGACTGTTATGCATGAAATTGATAGTCCTAAAAAGGACTTATTACAGTAAATTTTCGAAATGAGCCCCGTGAGCCTCAATGCATGCTTCCGCACGGAGAATTAAATTTTCTTGTACGCGTCGCAACATCGGTCCGTCGATAGTATGGACAGCTATTTGCATCCTTTCAATGACTTCTTCGGGTGAAGCGGGCTCTGTTGCGTATACAATCTTTTTCAGATGACCCCAAAGAAAATAGTCTAATGGTGTGAGATCGGGTGAACTGTTAACAATCAATATGAAAAATATAATTAATGCACTTTTTTCTACATCCATCTTCTTTTCCTATCTTTATTAAAACCTTTTCTTACCGTGCTGGCCATCTGATTGGTCCATGTTGCGCTATCCAACGACCGGGAAAACGTTCATTTAAAAAATTAGTAACGCCTCGGTACGCATGCGGTGGTGCCCCGTCTTGCTGGAAAAACATAACTCTTCTTTGTAAGAGAGGAATTTCTTCCAGAAGATCTGGTAGCCGTTGTGTTAGGAAATCAGCGTAAGTTCTTCCCTATAAAAGACATCTTTAGTATACATATTGATACATGTTGCAAATGCATTAGGAGATTTTTAATATTTTTACCGTCAATATGTCTGGTAGAAGGGTGGGACCGATAACTCTATCGCCCAAAATCCCTGCCCAGTAGTTCAGCTTCCATCTATGTTGAAAGCTACGCGTGCGGGTCACGCATGGGTTTATAACGTCATAATAATGCTCATTATGACAGTTAAACATACCCGTGCGCGTAAACAGTGACTCGTCGGTCCACATAATATTTGCCAGGAAATTTTCATCGGCTTCATTATTATGCAGAAGCCAACGACAGAAATTTTCTCTAGCACGGTAATCTCTCTCATGTAATTCTTGTACTTTTGTACGATGAAATGGGTATAGCAATTCACTTTTCAATACCCTGTGAACTGTTACGTGATCAATATTTAATGCGCGGCCTATTGCACGTGTGCTTGTCGTTGGATCCTCATCAACCATCTCTAAAATGTTCTCTTGTATTTTGGGCCTTATCTGACGATTGCGACCAACGTCAATGAGTTTCGGCATCAAGCAATCACTATTCCGAATTCTCTGGTCTAACCGTTCAAAAGTTTTTCGATCGGGATGCATGCGATTCGGATACCGTTCCGCATACAGTCTTTCCGCACGCGCACTTACACACCGAGCTTCACCATAAATTAAATACATATCAGCGTATTCGTTATTACTATACCGATACATTTTTCTTTCGCAAAAATATCTAATTTGCATGCGAGACGCTTGATGATGCCACGAAAGAAAATGTCGCTAAATCGAGTTACATTTGTTTTATATCGTGTTTTATCTCGTAAATTTATTTTATCCGTGTTTTATCTTGTAAAAAATTCATGGTATAAAGAATCTGTCGGTATAGTAGTAACGAATATGTATACCGATATGTATTCAATTTACGGTGATGCAAACTGTTCAAGCGCGTGTGCAGAAAGATTGTGTGCGGAACGGTATCCAAAACGCATGTATCTCGATCAAAATACTGTTGAAAGATTAGACCAAAAAATTTGAAATTGTAATGATTTGATACTAAAATTTGTTGATGATAGTCGTAATCGTCGGATCAGAACGCTCAAAATGGAAGAGAACCTTTTTTGAAATTAATTGAGGAGGATCTTACGATTAATACACGTGTGATAGGCCGTGCATTAAACGAAGGACACGTAACTGTTCACAGGGTATTGAAATGTGAATTATTATACTCATTTTATCATGCACAGGTGCAAGAATTACATGTGGGAGATCACTGTGCCAAAGAGAGTTTCTGTCGTTAGCTTCTACATAATAATAAAGCCAAGGAAAATTTTCTAATAAATATTACATGGACCGACGAATTCTTATTTACGTGCAAAGATAAATGCTTAGCTGTCAAAATAAGCATTATTGTGACGTTATTAACTCACGCGTGACCTGCACACGCCGCTTCCAACATAAAGAAACTTCTGGGCAGACAATTTGGGCGACAGAATTATCGGTCTTACTCTTCTAAAAGATATTTTAATAATAAAAATATTAAAAATCTTCTGATCCATTTGCCAATATGTATCCAATGTGTATCGATATGTACTAAAGATATATCTTTTATAGGGAAAAAATTACGCGGATTTACTAACACAATGGCTATCAGATCTTCTCGAAGAAATTCCTCTCTTGTAAAAACCAATTATGTTTTTCCAGCAAGACGGGGCACCATTGCATACATACCTACGCGTTACCAGTTTTCAAAATGGACATTTTTCTTGTTGTTCAATAGCGCAACATACATCAATTAGAGGTCTGCATGTTACGCAAAAATTTTAATTTAAAAAGATAGGAGAAAAAGAGAGATGCAAAAAAAGTGCTTTAATATTTTTCATATTGATTGTTAACAGTTTACCCGATCTCACACCGTTAGATTCTTTTTTTTTTTAAGTTATTTGAAGAGAATTTTATAAGTAACAGAGGCCGCTACACCCGAAATCATTGCGAGGAAGCAAATATAGCTGTCCATACTGTTGATGGACTGATGCTGCGACGCGTACGAGAAAATTTAATTCTCCGTACAAAAGCATGCATTGAGGCTCACGGGGCTCATTTCGAAAACTTATTGTAATACGTCCTTTTTAGGACTATCAATTTTATTCGTAACAGTCCAGGATTAAACCGGTTCTTTTCAGAATTAGCAGCTCACTGCAAAACAGTCCTTATCAGGGCCATTAATATTTCAAAACAACAGGAAACTATTTATTCGCAAATATAATAAAACATTCCTTCTCTACGTTCCCCCAATCTTCAAAATATTGAATATAGAAAATTCCTGTTTAATATTATAAGAAGAGGATAAATCTTTTTGAAACTTAAGGCAAATAAAAGCAAAACGTCGATCTTATAGCGAATAATAAATTATGACGCATTTAATAACTTAAAACAAAATACAATACAAACGCTTTGGCCTTAGTTTAGACCCTCTTTATTGTAATACTTCACAATAATCTTAAATCGAATCGTTAACAACGCATAAATTAATATGAAATGTCATCATATTCGTAATACGTAGGTCAGCGGTAAAGTTGTTAGAAAAGATTAAACATAAAGTAAAAATGCGGCCTTTTAAATAAAATGAAATATTAGCTGCAATTCGTAAAATTTTTTTTTATGTTAAATTCACTTACCAGACAGTGTAATATCAGTGTCATGATGATCTACCGTCTAGTTACAGTAACGAAACAGTGCTTATGAGTTAATATCAGCGTACGGACTGAAGGCCTACACTTAAGCGTAAGGTGAAATGAGTACAAAGAAATATCATGAAGCATCATATAACAAAGTAACACTCGTAAATAAATAAAAATAAGTTAATAAATAAAACAGATTACAGATGTCAATTGTGTGGAAGTCTCTCGACAATAGGAGAATAATCATTAGAAAGATTTTTTATTTACTAGTTTATTTATTTACCTGATAATTTTTTATTTACTAGTGTTATTTTGTTATATGATACTTCACGACATTTGTATGTACTCATTTCACCTTGCGCTTGAGCCTAAGCCTTCAATCCGTGCACTAATATTTACTCATAAGCATTGTTTCATCACTGAAACCAGACACGGTAGATTATCACGAGATTGATATTATACTGCCTGATAAGTAAATCTTACATCTTTATGAAAAAACTTATACGAATTGCAGCTAACTTTTCAATTTCATTTTATTTAAAAGACAACAGTTATCACGTAATTTACCTTATGTTCAACCTTTTCAAACAACTTTACCGCTGACCAATGTTTTATGAATACGATAACATTTCACTTTTATTTGTGCGTCTAAACTAAGACAGAAACGTTTGTATTGTATTTTGTTTTAAATTATTAAACGTGTTATTATTTATTATTTACTATAAAAATTAATATTGTTCGCTCGGCGGTTTGCTCTTATTTTTGCCTTGTTTGAAAAAGATTGTACATCTGGACAGCGTTATTCATAACTTAGGATAAATCTTTCTTTCATAAAAGAAGAAATTTTTTTTATTTTTGAATACTTTAGCTTTTAATAATATTTTTAATGTACCTATTTCCTTTTAAGTACGAGATTATTCAAATATCTAATTGTTACAGTAAATTCCCCTTAAAAATTTTTTTACTTCTGAGTAACTGGGCAAACCTCGTAGAAAGATTCAATAAGTACTTTGTGTTATAATTTAAATTAAGTTAACGCAAAGATATTGAACGAAACGGATTGTTTAGAAAATAATTGTTGTATTGTAAAATACACAGTATAATTTTTTTTATTTGTTTAAATTTTCATATGGTAATAATAGTTATGTCTTGGCAAAAGTTTTATCCGTTATCAAAATTTTCTGCAAGGAGGTACTTCTGACAAGAGTAAAAAGTGATTTTTAGTGCAAGAAAAAATTATTTTTATTATTACAATGCGTAAGAATATTGCACGCGACGCGCGCGAAGGCATAGCGCGGCCGCTGCGGCCGTGCCGCCGTGCCGTGCCGCCGCGCGCGGCGGAGCGCTCACGCACACTATCAGGCGCGCGGCTCACCGACGTTCGCCCGGCTAAAGAACGACGCTGGTTGGACTAACTTTACTCAATGATTACGGCTTTGTTAAGCATTATAGAGAAAAGTGGTTCAGGACTTTTCGACTCAGTTTTTGACAAGGAATACCGCTATGTAGTTAGTGGGCGGTCTTTTAGTAACACCCTGTATATATATATACATATATATATACAGGGTGTTTGAAACAAAAGTACCCAGCCGAAAAATGGGGGTAGATTGGATCAAACCGAGACGAAAAGTCATGTACCATTTTGAAAAATTCGCAATAGTTAACGAATTATTAATTGATATGTCTGAGCAAATGAGCGCATGAGAAGCGGTAGGCCGAACTCGGCAGACATGTTAAATACCATTTAATACCATAAAATGATATATATATATATATATCACTCGCGAGTGATATATATATATATATATCACTCGCGTTTCTATTCACTTTAATATGCTTGAATGTAAAAGAGAAATTATTTAACCTTTGTATTAAATAATTAATATGATTCACAATACAGTCTCTCTGTTCGGGCTTATATATATATTAAAAGAAATTTATTCACTCAAACTAAAGGACGAGATGGGATCTTTATTTATTAACATGGAACGGTAGTTGGAAATAAAGGGTGGTGCTATATAATTAATTAATATTAACTTACTTTGAATTTGCAGGTAAAATATATTTAAGTAGAATACAGCGGTCAACCTCGGTTGCCGATAGCAAAGGTCTGCGATGGCTGCTTCGTGCAGGCGATGGAGACTCTTCGTTTAAGGATGTGCCAGTATAATGTCGACACAGAATTTAAATAAATTAATACTTTACTGGATATAAGATTTTGCAAAGGTGATCCCAAAATTAATACAATAGCACACAGAATTAAAGACTTTAAAATATGACGACTGACGTAAATTAGAATACTTTATGAAATAATATGTAATGCCGAATTAAAATACTGTACAATTATCCGTGTAATAATGTAATGCAATGCTTAAAAATACTTAATAATCCGTGTAATAATGAAATAATATGTAATGCAATGCAATGCCCCGTCGCTCTGCACGAGGTTTTACACTCGAATATTAAAAGTAGTGGGATAGAGGGTACCCTGACGCTAGAGTGGGATCTCCGCGTGGTGGGGACCGTCCGTCCATATGGGACTTATACTAAGTGGGGCGAAAGAGCCTTTTACTCGGATTGGCTCCCCGCTTTGGTCGCTCGCTATGGTAGGGTAATGCGCACGCAGTTTTCTCGAGAGTGGGATCAGGTCTATTGCGTCAGATTGCGTCAAGCGGTGAGTTAATGTTATGGCGGATACTCGATATTTTTTCGAGCTTATCTACCGTTATCTACCGTAAGCAGCGGAGCTGTGGTGACTTATGAAAAATATCTTTTTATCGATTATTTTTGCAGGTGTCTCCTGGTGGGACTTAAGAGTTAGACTTCGTAATATTAAGTATCCTTTGAGGCGTTATGCCGACGCTTGATACATAAATTTTAAGACGCAGTAGCGACAGTGATTACACTCAAGGAGAAAATATATAGTAAGTTATAAAGTAAGAGGTATAGTATACGCTTATACATTAGTACACGTGTCCTTACAAATGGCCCATGCTATATTATACGGCCGGTACTCGTGCATTTGTAATACGGAATTATAATGGTACGTTTATACTATATGTAAGAATCTCATTTAACATTAAAAATTATTATAACTTGAAAACTAAGAGTGATATAAGAACGGGGTTAATTGTAGTACCATCAGGGGTAGTAAAGTGGTTGATTAAGAGAGGGTAGTTTTTTAGTATATATATATCTTGAAAACGGTCAAAGATAGAGAGCTATAATCTCTTTTAAACAATTTGTTATACTTTAATTAGCTGTTATATGAATCTAGTGATGTTTCGAAAATTTAGTGATTTTTCCTAGTGAATTTTGAGTTTGGCGATTTTTGCTTTAATCGGTTTTGAATAGGTATGTAGAATGTATTAATAATGCTTTTGTTCGTATTTTGCTGTTAGAATTGTTAAAAATCTGAAAATAAAGTAGTTATTAAAGTTAGAAAAGAGTTTACGCTCTATATATTAGTATTCTATGGTGGGTACAATGAATGGCAACCGGGAACACAAGATGGTCGACATAGATGTGAAACTCGATGGTAAATTACGGACTCTCTCTTAGGATCTAACGGAAAGTGACCCTAATTAAATGGCGGCTTGCAGGTGACTCTAATTAAATGGCGGTTCTTATAGTTCTAACGGAAATAATGATATATTTGCTATCTTTTAAACATTATTTTAACCAAAATCATTATTTTGTCGTTGATTATTACTATAAATCGATATTTTATATAATTTTAATAATTTTTTTTTCATATATATATATATATATATATATATATATATAAATAAATAATATATGGGGCATTCCACGCCAATTCGCGAGGGGTCAAACCTCGACCTTTTTATTTCTGATGGCGGCTTGTTTTTTTAGGGAGTTATTTATTGCTTTCAAATATTTTAAAATTTGGCAGCGCCGTTTTTTTCACTAAAATTTTTCACATTTTATATTAATTTTTTCACTTTAATGGGAATACATTTTTTAAAAGAACAATAGTTATTTTTCGATATAACATATATTTAATTGGCGCATAATTTAAAGATCATTTCTTTTTTTTTGTAATAAATATATTACTTCGATTTTTTCAAGGTAAATATATTACTTTGGTTTTTTTAAGGTAAAGATATTACTTGGATTTTTTCGAGGTACAAAAATAACTACTTCGATTTTTTCAAGGTACACCACGCGTGCTTGGCGTCTTTTTTTTACCTTTTTGTAAAAGGTAATTTTGTACGGATATCACCCCTTTTTGTTATAGATACATCAAACGCCATAATGTCTATCGACATCGACATTTATGTCTGATAAAATTAAGTGTAAATATTTTTTGTATTATAACTTACAAGAATTATATCTGAGAGTTTGACATCCTTAAATGTGCAGTGTAGTTTGTATAAATTTATAAATCATTAAAAAAATTAAGACACAAATTATGAATATATTAGGCAAAGTCAAATTTGTCGAGAGCACATTATGCAGTGTTTGCTATAAATAAATTTTGTCCAAAAAAAAACAGATTTGATACAGAATTTGGCATGTACGATGCTATTGGCAAAATGTCATAGTAGATAATATATGTATATAGTAAAGTTTGTTAACAAAATAAGGCAATTAATAATTTATAATACAAACTACACTGCACATTTAATTAAGGATGTCATTGTCAGATATAATTTTTGTGTTATAATACAAAAAATAGGTATTTATGCATAAAAGCGACTTCCTCTCCGATTTGCTTGATATTTTAGTATGTTGTTGGGGATGTCTTCCCGAGTCATTTCATATATATATATATATATATAAGGGTCGGACTCAAATAGCTTCGGAGATACAAGCTGAGAAAGGAGGTATTTAGGCATAAAAGCGACTCCCTCTCCGATTTGGTTTATTTTTTAATATGATGTTGGGAATGTTTTCCCGAGTCATTTCATATATATATATAAGGGCCGGACTTAAATAGTTTCGGAAATACAGGCTGAGAAAGGATAAAAATAATAAATACAAAAATAAACGTTCAATGATGATTTATTCAACACTATCATTAGGAATCTGAAGGATTTCAACCAAGTGTGTGCTTTGTATGTGCTTCAACTTACAAAGCACATACTTGTAAAGCGCGTCACTAACCTATAGGTTAGTGGCGCGCTTTATAAGTATGTGCTTTGTATGTGCTTCAACTTAGAAAGCACGTATTTGTTAAAGCAGAGAACAGTTGGTATATGAAAAGTACATATTTATATGTACGATGAATAGTTGGTATATAAATACCCATCCCTGCATGCGGAGAAGTGCGGCAGTCCCTGTGTAGTACAGCCTGTTTGTTTATGTTTTCAAAGTGACTCTATTGGTTTGTTTACGCTCGGATTACCGCATTCTTTGATGCAATGGCTGAAATTTTTCAGATTCCTAATGATAGTGTTGAATAAATCATTATTAAACGTTTATTTTTGTATTTATTATTTTTATCCTTTCTCAGCCAGTATCTCCAAAACTATTTAAGTCCGACCCTTATATATACAGAGTGTCCCAAAAAGCTCGGACACCGTTTCACTGACAAATTCTGTGGGACATTCTAAGAAGAAAATTCTTATGCGAAAATGTTGAGGCTGTAATAGTTTTTGAATTATAAGAATTTAGAGTTAGCGAATCAGACCGCCTAAAGTTGGCGCGCTCAGGTGTGGTACATCGCATAGCAAGTGAAGGTGGGCTAGCTTGTGACACACTTCATTTGACAAACTTGACAGTTCGCTGTGCATACGTATTTATTGATATTCCATAATGCTTGCATTAATCTTTATATACAGCAAATTGAACAATCACAGATAAATAAGACAAAGCTTCAAAGTAATTTTCTTGTCGTTTGAATTATGTCAATATCTAAAAACTGAGTCAATGCACAAGAGCACCTTTACTTGCTATGCGATGTACCACACCTGAGCGCGCCAACTTTAGGCGGTCTGATTCGCTAACTCTAAATGCTTATAATTCAAAAACTATTATAGCCTCAACATTTTTGCATAAGAATTTTCTTCTTAGAATGTCCCACAGAATTTGTCAGTGAAACGGTGTCCGAGCTTTTTGGGACACCCTGTATATATGAAATGACTCGGGAAGACATCCCCAACAACATACTAAAATATCAAGCAAATCGGAGAGGAAGTCGCTTTTATGCATAAATACCAAAAAATATTTAGATTTAATTTTATCAGATATATTTTAGTCATTATTAGAGAAAAAGAGAGAGAAAGAGAACGCGAGCGGGAAACGCGAGCGTGACCGCGAGAAAGAGCAATACGTACGATAGATATAACCTCGCGACCTTCGCACAGGGTGTATCCCAGGAACCAGCCATCCGCAAGGCGCGAACTCTGTCACTCCAGCACTGCACTTCGTTCGGAGTGTTCAGACGCGACGACGCGGACGGAATATTTCTCGACGACGCGGACGTCTAAAGCGGTCCATAACATGTACGAGTTTAATTCGCGAGCCGGACTCAAACGTTTTTCACCAAACACACACTCCCGAATAGTCCCAAAATTTGGCTCGTCGGACGCCGAGCCCGTCTCGTAACATCTCACCCACGAACGAGTGGAAACCGAGCCGAGCCAGACTCGCGACGTGTATGGGTAACTTTACGGTTATGTTTACTCCTGTCACCTCACATGTGATCAATCGATCGAACTAACGCATCTCTATTCTCTACGCGTAGAGACTAGAGCGCCGCATAACGGCAAGGGTATGAACTGGACAAAATCAGACACTACAGCGCTGCGCCGCACGCCGTGGCAAGACTGCGAAAGTTACGGTCTGGGACGATGACGATGACGTTTCTTAATTGAAAATTTCACACTTTATCCTATGCATCGTAATATCTCCGCTCGTAGGGCACGTAGCGAAAAAATAAAAACACTTTTATTACATAAATTTTTGGTCCAAGCTTTACGATAAGCCTAGTTAGAACTTGATCCGTCCACTGGTTATCGAGATCTAAAAATCTCGGTTACTCGCAACTCGTCGCGTCGCGTATATAGAGCCACGGCTGTCTCGCTCTGCGCGTACTTGGCGCGCGACACTACCGTGTCTCTTGATAAGTCTATGCTTCAGATCCATTGGTACCAATGACAGTGAGGTCTCATAACTTGTGTTTTCTGAACGTATCTCGCAGGGCGGGCTGTGTACATACAACTTTTGAAGGGTAATCGGTCGGTTGCAAGTGTTTTCATTCTTTTCATCTATGTACTACGTGACCGTTATAACCGTAAATTTTGTGTGGGATATCATATAAATGAAGATACACATATGCTGTGGTAAGTATTTCATAATTTTTTTTGTTCTACACTATTTTAGTTTTTATTTTTATCTGACTATATTCTCTTTCAAGTTTTCTTGCTATTTACTTTATTTGATTGAAAGCTTTTCCAAGATAAGATTAGCATTTCATAAAGGTTATAGCACAACTCTCGACAGTCTCGACATAATTATCTCATATGTGATAATAGCTTATGTCTTGAAGTCTGGCGTAGAATTTACATAGATTTATTTTAAGATATAAGGCATTACGCCTGTGGTTTAAACTTATGTAGTCTAAATATACGTTCTTAATACCTCTATGTATAATTTTGTGATGCTAACATCATAGTTTTATTCAATTTTACTTACAAGCATCTTTTTCATGAAATTAAAATAATAATTAGATTTTAACATTAATCTTTTATGAACTAAATACAATAAACAGAATTCTGTAAACTATATATTTATATATACTTTCCATAAAAGCTTATTTAAATTATTCGAGCATTTAGGCCGGTATTCATAGTCTTCAAGGCCGTCTTAAGTAATGTCTTAAGACGCTAATACGGCTCTGTGATTGGTTCATGACATCTTAAGATTGAACTTAAGACGGTCTTAAATAACTATGAATACCGGCCTTAGAATGTTTTATTTTACTAAAAGTGTAAGAATTTTTACTCATACTTAAAAAAAGTTTATATACATATATGTACGCATGGGAACAATAATGCTTAGCCATCTGAAGTTAGCTATGTTTTGATTTTTGTATAGGATACGTCACATATACTATAGAAATCCTAGAGCTCAGATAACTTAAGACTAAGCATTATTGTCCCAGTGTGTACTTTCAATAGACTTGTTTTAGTTACTCAATCAATTTAAAATGGTTTATCTTAACACGAATAAAAAATATTTAATCTATATACATATGCATACATGTGCTTGGAGCAACTGTTATTGTTTTTTGAAACATACAGTAATTAATTGTAAAAGTAATACATGATTTTTTAGGTATCCAGTTTGAATTAATCTAAAAATGTTTGCATTGGTTTTATTCTCTGATAATGTTTATTATATCTGCAAAGAAACAGATATAATAAAAGGGAAGAAAGGTTGTAGCATAAAATATAAAGGTAAACGATATGCTGGCAATGTTATTGCCTGCCATGGTATGTAAAATTTACATATTTTATATATTATACACACTATATATTATCTATTAATAAAGCAAGTTCTTTTTTAAAAAGTATTAACATGTTTATTTATACAATATATA
Organism: Harpagoxenus sublaevis; assembly: GCA_030770355.1. Taxonomy (NCBI): domain Eukaryota; kingdom Metazoa; phylum Arthropoda; class Insecta; order Hymenoptera; family Formicidae; genus Harpagoxenus; species Harpagoxenus sublaevis. Next base: position 53,975 of record JASTWR010000656.1, on the reverse strand, counting down.
GAATATATATATTAATGCATCAGTATAATCTTAATCTGATGTTACAATTTTACTTATTATATATATTTTTTACGTTGGTTGCATAGCATTTAGTTAATATAAACTAATATTAATCTAAGCATAAATTTTTGTTTTCTGTAAGGATTATATTTACTTACTACAATGTTAACTTTGTACTTGAAAATGAACTTTAATCAAAGAATTTAAAAATAGACTAAGATGCATAGTTTTTTAAAATAGAAATTCAGTAATGTTAAAGTGTTACTGTTAAAGTGTTATTTGTACATTTAAAGAAGTATTTTATTACTATTTCTGCTGTTATTAGATTAAAGATTACATTAAATATTTGTTTACATTTATATTAAACGTCTTTCCTTTAATTACAGAAAATTATGAAGAATTGGTAAATATAAAAACTAAATTTGAGAAGAAAAATAAAATAGAAACTAAGAAGCAAGATGGTAAGTCAAATATATTATTATAAATTTGAATGTATATGTGTAAGAGTTAAAACATAACATTATTGTTTCTATTTTTAGCTAAAACTACTGTTAATAAAACAAAACTTAAAGAAACTACATTGGAAAACAAAGAAAGTTTACACATTAAAAATATAGATCAAAAGATTACTAAGAAAAAAAAAAAGTAAAGAAAGAACAGATTATAATAAAAGATACCGGTAATACAAAAAACCATGTTTACATTATACTATTATATTATTTTTTCTATTTGCAGTTTAACTGATATAAAGTATGTTTCTTTTACTATCTAGACGTATTGATAAAAAATTACAACAAAGTACTACTCGTATTGGAAGTAAAAGTCTTTCTAATAATGTGAATAACAATAAATTAGTAGATAAAGTTATGTTTAAAATCTCTGTCCAGCAAACACCAACTACAACAGTAACATAATATCAATGTTATAATTTTACACTCAACAATATAAACACATATGTAATATAACATATGCTGTATGTAATAATTATATTGTTAAGTATGAAATTATAACATTGATGGTATATTATTGTTAATTGATGTTTACCGGATAATGATATTGGTACCGATGTGAAGTTAGCGCCCAAGTTTGAAAAACTAAAAAATTGTTTATACCATAGAATTGTACCTTGTTTGTACCCGTTTGTACCACCCTTCGATTCGTTTGTACCTAAAGAGTTAAAAAGTTACAAGGGGGTGAAAAAATCGACAGCGCCCAACTTTAAGATATTCGAAAGCGGCCAAAGGCATTCGAAAGAGCATCGTTTGTACCCGTTTGTACCTCCGGTCAAATCGTTTGTACCCCAAAGGGACCGGAAGTACAGGCTTTTCAAAATACGTCCAAGAGGTATTTTCGTCAATTTTTGAGATATCGAAACGCGACTAACGGCATTCGAAAGAGCGTCGTTTGTACCCGTTTGTACTTCCGGTCAAATCGTTTGTACTCCAAAGGGACCGGAAGTACAGGCTTTTCAAAATACGTCCAAGAGGTATTTTCGTCAATTTTTGAGATATCGAAACGCGACCAACGGCATTCGAAAGAGCGTCGTTTGTACCGATAAGCTTCATACACTCTTTACGGAGTGTTTGGGAAACGTAGACGAAGTGTCAATCAGTGAAGTGTGCGAGAAGTGTATCAATAAGCTCCATACACTCTTTACGGAACGTTTCGGAAGCGTAGACGAAGTGTTAATCAGTGAAGTGTGCGAGAAGTGTATCGGAAAGCTTCATACACACTTTATGGAGCGTTCGGGGAGCGTTTGGGGAGCGTGTATGGGTATTCGAAACAGCAAAGAGTCAATGGAAAATCATTGGAGTGTCAAAGAGGCGTTAAATCTCTTCATTTACGCTTCTTTGACGCTCCGAGAGGCTTTCTATTTTCACCAGGGAAAGATGGCAAAGAATCAAAATATTATGCCGTTATTGGCAAACTGGCAGGTAAGAAGTCTTGTCAGCACATAAAAAACAGATTATTTTGCTTTAATTATGTTAGAAAGTATTCTCATGTTTGATATAAAACTACAACTATTAATAGAGAAAAGTATGATATTGATATAGGTCATTGAAAAAGACATAACCTTATATTAATTTCTGAGAAATTAAATGTGTTGCACTCTATCAAAATTAAGGTAGTTTTAACAGTACAACCCAGTAAACACTATTTGTAGAACTGACATAACATAGATAAATGTTACATGTTACATATTTATTACATATCTGTATTTACTGACAATCGTTACACATAAATGACGATATACTTCTTGCTGTTGTCCTTTTTTCTGTTCTTCATGTACATGATATTTAATTATGTAATTTTTGTCATAGAAATTATTGAACAATAACGTGGTAAAGCTTTGTAAAATTCAAAATGGTTCTTATATAACATATTGAAATAATTAACATTTATTTATACGTATTTATTAAATAATTATATATTCAATTTTTTTGTAAATACCTCGAAAGTAATTTTCCTATAATTAAACAAAATTATCTCATTTTTGTCTCAATAGTTTATGAAAACCATTGAGTAAATGATACATTAAAATTAAATAAAGGTTCTAATAACTGTGTAGTAAAAATTTAAAATTATGCCTGCCATCGCATATATTATTTTCTTAGACTTTCAAATAAAATAATTTATATTTTTTAAGTAATTTCTTACAGTTTTAAATAAATCACGAATAATTGAGAAATTGTTGGAACTACCTTAAAATAAACCTGATGGAGTCAGTTAATTTATTAAAAAGTATAGATTCTTGTTCTTGCTCACTTATAGTCAGCTTATATCGAGATCTTAAAATTCGAGAATTTGAAGAATTATATTTTTACTATTTTTTTGCGAAATATGTAATCTAAACAGCGATAAATATTTTTTGATAATACTACAAAATTTAATGCTTTCTAATAATATTTATTTTCATATTTTGTCTTCCTTGGTTTTTTTTATATTTCTTGCTTTCTTTTAGTACGATTTAGAACATTATTTAGTTAGAACATTACAACACTGCGCACGCGTTACAATTTGCAACACTCTGCGACAAACATAACTTTATTCTCGACATAACTAAAATGTCGAGTCTCGAGCTTTGGGAAACGATAACAGTATCAGCAACTTTTCTCTATTATTAAAACTTTATGTGTAATTTTATGGGTTGTGACAAGAATGGGAAACGCTTTACACACTTTATTATGTTGTTATATGTTTATCTCAGAGTCATTAGAAGCTCTTGATAATGTGAGACCCAGGTGGCCAGACCTGCAAAATGACGATGAAGAACCTGAGTCTACAGGAATGGAAGATCAGGAATTAGAGAACGAGCCAGTAAATTACTTTATTAAAAAAAATAAGGATCAAGTTGTCAGTATAGGTTCTTTTTATTTATTGTTTATAAAACGTTTTACCTTGATACTTATGTTTTTATTTCATTGTACAGAAAATTACCAAAAATAGAAAACAACAGGCCTACAATAAGGAATTCGAACAATTCATCCAGAACAATTTACTGAATGAAAAAATTTCCGATAAAAATGTTTCAATTGAACCAGTGAAGGTAAGTCTCACAGAAGAATGTGATATTAGATATAAATGGACTCTTCATTATTAATTTCTTTGTTTATTGTAGAAAAAAAAAGAAAAAAAAAACCTATGATGCAGACAATGCTCAAGCTGAAAGTAGAAAAGAATACGTTAACAGAGATTCGATTGAAACAAAATCTCTTGTAGAAAAAATTCAGCAATTAGAGGCTGAGTTGAAAAAAATGGATGAAGCACTTTCTTTTGCTAGCAATCAGCAAGTTGAGCATTTAGAGAGGATTTTTGAGAAGAAAATGATGGAATTAGAAGAAAGGTTGGAGAAAAACTTGGAAAAGAAAGTTAAAGTAATTGAAGATGTTGTTGGAGAGAGCGTTATTCAACTTGACCATAAGATATCAAATATCGAGAACATGATGAGTACGTCACATGTAATCAATGTTCAGGAAGTGTTAGATTGGATAAATAGTCTTCCTGAGTAGATTCTATCAGGTATGAGGTCACTGGGGCTTTGTGCATCTTTCTCTTTTTTTATTACAGCTAGTAATCATAAATTTAAAGTCTTTAATGCATTTTTCTATTCTCTTATTGGAATTTATTTGTGGAACATTATTTTTTAAATTCTTACGTCCAGTTTACTCCAAGTAGTGGTAAACTGCAAATATGATATTACTCTGAGCTATTTTCTTTTTACGTACTTTTGCAAAGAAACATTATTTGTAGTTGTAAATGATAACTACCTAGTAAAATACATGCAAGTGTAGCCTGTCTACTGTCTAATTGAATTTCGTATGTGATATTTTGAACTGTTAATTATTTCCACAGACTTGTATACACAATACTGAACCGCTAACTTCTTACAAGGGAGGCTTGGCGGCTATTTGTAAATCTGCCATTTTCAAGCGACATACCACTCTTGTAAAGTACTCTTATTAGTTAAAAACACTATCTGTCATTGATACTAACAATCTTATCTGTATGGCAGAACTTACAAATGGTTACTGCAATTAACCGGTTATATTTCAGATAGTAAGAAATTATAATATGTTAACAAGCTAATATTAAATAGAAATCTATGATTATTCCTCACTGCAAATCATTTAACCCTCCTTAGTTTGTACTGGTAACTCAGAGTTGAGCAAAGCCCTAGAGCCCACATGCCTTACATGCCCTTCTATGAGAAAGATTTTTTATGAAAAACAAATTGTTACAAACAATTAAATATTTGAGATGATAACACTTACTTCTTTAAATCATATTAAGTTTGCAAGAGATTGGAAATAATTTACACAATGAACTATATGGTAGTAATAATGATAAAAACCTCCTAGCCTCTTCAGACTAATTTGCTATTTTTTAAGTAATGGATTTCAATACAACACATGTAGAGCATTTAAATATTTGGTGACTACAGGTGAGAATCACTTCAAATATTATAATTGCTTAACGGTACTGCGGCGGATAAAATAATCAGATTCTAATAAGAACACTGCATTCTAGAATTTTTAGTAAGTGTCAATTTGAAGGTCTAATGGAGTCTAATAGTTTTATTTGTAGAAGTACATTGTCAATGAGCAAGTAACACATATATTCATAATATATTTTTTTCCAGAAACGTATACACCTTCTGTTACACCCACTTCAAGCAGTGTGGCTTCTGAAGCAGAGGAAAAGGTATTCTTCCGTTTAAGGGGGGAACCTGCTATAGAACGCTTGATAAAGAATAATTTTTTGCGATTTTTTTTCTCGGCTCCAATAAAACGAATCTTTTCTAAACTTCTGGGGTGTTTTAGTACACATTTTGACATTAACAAAAAAATTTTTTTATACAAAAATATTGATCTTTAATATGAAATGTTTAGCGATATTTACGTCTTTTTTTTCATTCTCGTACACTCTAGCGTGCGTAATTTGTGTCTGTAACAAAAAAACCAAAACATTTCTTAATTTTTATGTTATTACCTTCTATGTGAACCTCGATATGAACCTAAAAAACTTTTTAAATATCGAAAATTAAACAAATTGTGAGATTTTGAAGAAAAACTGAAGTGAAACTTTTTCTTCAAAATCTCACAATTTGTTTAACGGAACGCGAGCAGATACGTGTTTACGCCACACTCAACGCGCACTCGAAGTCGGTCGTCAGAACGCCGGACTTCACACGGTACGCGAGCAGATACGTGATTACGCCACACTCAACGCGAACCCGAGGACGTATGCCATACACGACTCTAATACGCGGCCACTCCCGGATGCCGCCCGCGCGAACGCGATCTCTCGCCCTTCGGCCCCGCCGAAGGTCGCCGCACACGCCCGCGATCACGATCTTCAAGGGGGTCGTCACGCGACGCGAATCCGCGATACCCTAATCCCGCACTGACTGAGCTCGCGCAATCGCCAAAGGGGGCCCTCCGCGCTCGATGCCGATCGCCTTCGCGAAATCACTAATATGCTACGCCGTGCACGGCGAACTAACACCAAAATTCACTAATTACCCACGCGAGTCGGCAACGAAACGCGAACGCGACCCGACGGCTTTCCCGTAGCTGTACACAAAATAATTATTCTGGCAACTTCACCGGCACTCTATCTGGCTCCTCGACGTGGACTTCTCCACGGGAAGCTGAAACCGGGCTGGATCTTCCGCCTCACCAATATTACGCGAAAGCACAAGTGACTTTAGACGTCCTAACGCGACGAGAGGGCGAACCGAAAGAGATCGTTCTCTCGGTCGCTCAATTGCGGATCGACGACGCGCCCCTCCCCGCGGGTGCGTACGTCGGTGGCGCGATAGCGCGGGCCAATCGGGGTCGATCCCGCAAGTGCGCCGCGACACTTCGCGTAACGCCATCTCGCGTGATCCGTTGCGGGGTGCCTCGCGACTCCGCGATACTTAATCAATAGGGTGATCGGTGAAAGAGGGTCGGATGCCCCGGTCCGTCTCGCGGCATCTCCGCCGCGGGGACGTCCCTCCCCGTGACTTCCAGGTCGGAGTCGTAGCCGTCTTAGTGATTACGCCGTCTCATGGCGTAACGCAGTCGCGACGGGTCCGTTCCACCCTCCCGCATCCGGAGCGCCGGGACCGCTCCCTTTCGCACGCCGGGATCACGCGATCGAAGTCCTCCTCCGCGCTCCCCTTTGCGTGGCCCGCGATGATCTCTCAACGCCGCACTTCCGAATTCCGGAGCGTCCTCCGCCCCTCGCACTGCTCCTCTTCCACGATGCCCGCAAGGTTGCCGCCAATGATGTTCTCGCTGGTGGATTCCGGCGAGGTGCCGCGATTACAAAAAATAATAAAAAAAACAAAAAAAAAAGATAATTAATACGTAATCATTTAATTACGAGGCCCCCTGGAGATTTTGCGTCGCTCTTCCGGCTCGCCCCCGAGCACAATTCCGCGCCCCGTGGCGGCGGCGGGGACGCTGCAACGTGCAGCGGAGCTGCCCCGTCACAATACATATATTATCTCGAAAAATAACTATTGTACTTTTAAAAAATTCCCAAGTAGTATCTTTATAAAAAAAAAAAGAAATAAAATTCAAGTATGTATCTATATGTATTTCTCTCTATTGAAGTGAAAAAATTAATATAAAATGTAAAATATTTTGAAAAAACTTGGCGCTGCTAAGTAGGTAGACAGTACTAGCCCTAAAGCACCTTGACCAAATTTCGGGGGGTCGGGACGGGCTGTGGCGGGGCGTGGGGGAAGCCGTAAGCGGTGGGCGAGGGGCAGGTGGGCTGCGAGGGGAAAATTTCTTTCCCCTTACCGCAGCGGACCTCCCCGCGCCCAGGGGCGGAGTGTTGGGATTTTCTCCCCGGGCACTGGCGCGATTTTTCCGCGCTCGGGCGCGCGATCGCGCGGGGAGACGCCGCGTCGGGCGATAGCGACGCGTCCTAGAGTCTGGTTTTATCGGTGTGGCGACGACGGGGTTTTTCAAGGACGAGAGATGTGGTCATCCCCGAGCGCGCGCTCCTTTGTCCTATCGGACCGATCAATCTCGTCGGAGCGCTGTATAAAAACGCGGGTAGCGCGAGAGACGTCCATCAGAGCGCGAGAAACGTCGACATGAACGTCGCGGAGAGTCAGCAGAAGGACGCGGAGATGATGGCGATTCTGGACGATTCGCTGCAGGAGGGCGCGCTTACGGACGTCGAATCGCCGACCTTCGCCCTGATCGACCTGTTGAACGAGATATTAAGACCGGAGCGCTTGGCGACGTGGAACCTGAGAGAGTTTCTCTGCAGCGTGTCGAGATACCTGACGAATCAGAGAAATATCGGCGCGCGTCGCGCGCGCGAGGGCAAGGAGATAAGGAGTGCGATCACGGAGCTCTACGGATTGTGGCTGAAGGAAGGTCCGGTGAGTCCGACCTGTTCTGCGGACGATATGTATCGTATCGTTCGCGCCCAATTTCCGTCGAAGGTGTACTCGTCGCTGGTTAAGGGCCTGATGACGCACGATACGTTCTACGAGTGGATCAGCGAATACGAGAGCTACGTCAACGGTCCGTCGACCGTCGTCAAGGCCACCACGTCGCGCGCGGTCTCGTCGGATTCGCCCGTCGACGCTCTCGCGGCGTCGACGGATAACGCGTACGCCGCGAACGAGCCACGCGAGGAGGAGGACAACAGCGGCGGTGGGTTCGACGCGCTGTTCGATCTGTCGTCGGACCGCAATCTGGATCGCGTACCGCAGTACGTCTCGAGCATGAAGGACCGACGACTCTTCACCCTCAGGTCGCCGGGGAAGATCGGGTCTCAGCTGATTCGCATGGACGTCTTCGACGTCAGGGACATCGTCAGCAGGGACAAGCGCGAATGGTGGTGATACGCGAAAGTGAGATCTCAGTTTCTCACCTCTCTCTCGCGCACGAATCGCAAGCGGCGGTTGATACTGCAACTGATGGATCTCGTGGCGGACGATCTGAAGAAGGTTCCGGGGATCCAGAAGAAGACGAAGAATCTCACCTACGAGAGCGGGCGAGGCAACTTTTGAGAGATGTATCTCTCGGAAAAAAAATAAAAACATACCTGAAAAAAATTTGCGTCTTCTTATTTTCCCGTTTCCCTCCCGTCTGGTTTTAGATAATAGGAAAAGAAATAAAAGACACACGACGAGGTTTGTTTTTCTCTCTCTCTTTATTGTTTTTTTTCTCGTTACATTTCGTTTCCTTCGTTTCCGAAGCACAGAACGGCCAACTCGCAACCGACGATATCGTTGCGGTCGAACGTCTCGCTCTCGCGTATCGCCTTCGGGATGTTCGCGGGATTCGCCATGGTGGCCGCGATGGCGAGGAAGCGCGGCAGCCTCGAGTCGACCTTACCGGTCATCGAGGACAGAGAGACGATGACGCGGTTGATGCACATCTCCAGATCGAAGAAGAACAGCGCCGAGCTCGCCGACGCGATAAGACGCGTCGTGGACGTTTCTATGCGCAGGGTCGGTTGATTGTGCATCCTTCCGAATCGCAGCGTCAGGTTTCCGTCGGCGAGGCATATCGGCGGCGGGATGCGCCTCTCGCTCTTGCCGCACAGATGGGACAGCACGACGCGTCTCTGGTCGAGAAACTCTCCACGTCTCGGGCGAGAGCGATATCTCCTTGCCGTGGCAATACCCTATGACGACGGTCACGCAGCAGGGAAGTACTACGGTGATACCGACCTCGACGAACTTGTTTCCCGTTCTCGTCAATTGGTATCGCCTTCCCAGAATTCGCGGCGGGCGCTTCGCGACGCGTCTGTGAACGACGAGAATCGTGACAATTACGAAAATCGCGACAACGACGAGAATCGCGTCGAGACTTACGTCTTTCTCCTCGCGTCCTCGTCGCTCTGGCTCGGTTCCGCCGGTCGCTCGTCGAACTCTCTCTTTATCGCTCCACCGGCGACGTTATCGCGGTCGCCGTCCGAGTAGCGCGCCTCGAAGAGCGTGGGCTGCGGCGTCGAGTACATGTCGTTGCGAGACTGATGGCACTCTCAGGGGACGATTGTTTATATATTGCAATCCTCCTCGCCGATTCAAGGGTGACGCGCGAAACCGCGATTTATCGCTCCGTTTCCCGTTTCTCCCCCTCCTCCGACAGATTATCGCCGCTCGCGAGCGCGTCGATTCTGACGAATCGATTCAAGAGATCCCTCAACTGCTGCAGCAGTCCGTCTCTCGGGCAAGCGACGCCGAGGATCAACAGGTCGAATCTACCGGCCGCCGTCACGGTCCTCGCAAAGTCGTTGAATCTGTAGAACTGTTTGCTTCCGACGAAATACAGATTACCGTCCGTGTACCGAAACGCCAACGTTACACCGGAGGGTATCCCCGGAAATATCTTCTCGATCGTGTAAAATTTTACGATTCTCATCGAGCAATCGTCCATCTCGCCCACGATCTGATCGTTGTATATCACGAAGGTCCGCCCTTTGTTCGTGCTCACCATGGCGTTGATCCTCGCGTCCGCGGGAATTCCGAGCTCGGCGTAGGATCTCGGCCAGGTCGGCACCAGGGCCAGACGCGGATAGGTGACCATGTAGACTCTCCTGTCCGCGAACAGCACGAGACCGTCCGAGGGCGTCTCGTACGCGGCCGTCAGACGCGTGAAGTTCTCGGGGAGAAAATTCATGTAGTCCGTCAGCAGCATCGGCCTCTTGTAGATTTTTCCGTCGAGATCGACCGACCATAGGCGTCGTTCGTGCGCGACGTACAATCGACCGTTCGACACCAGCACGACGTCCGGGCGCTGCAGGGCGCACAGATCCGTCTCGACGTCCACCGTCGTGGTCTTCGTCGTCGTCGTCGTCGTCGTCGTCGGCGGCGCGGTCGTCGTCGTTCTCGGAAATTTGGCGCTTTTCTTAGCGCCGTATAGATGTTGAATAGAAAGAACGTCCTCTAGACAAAGTTTAACGGGGAACGACTTATCGGGCGCGAACGCGTACATCACCGCGTCCGGGTTGGGCGTGTGCATCAGACCTAGAGCGTGACCGATCTCGTGTGTCAGAGTTTGAAGCAGGTGCTGCGTTCCCGCGGGATTGTCGGTCAGGTATATGTGCCACGGTTCCGCTCTCTCGACGTGCACCTCCGAGACGAAGTCGACATCTCCGGTCGGGTAGAACGCGTGAGCCAGTACCCCGCCGCGACCGTCCAGATCCGCCGAGCACATTCCGTCCAATCGAGAGCCCGCGTACGTGTGAAGATCCTCGCGAAACGATATCAGAATGTCGGGGTTCAGCGAATCGCGCTCGAAGGTCAGCGACGAATTTGCCGTCCACAGATCGAACGCGGCTCGAGCCGTCTTCAGCATCTGCATAGTGGCCAGGTGGAAGTTCCACCTGAGATGCGTCTTCGGCCATTTGCGCGCGAGCGGGGCGTACGTGCGTTCCGACATGTCCTCGACGCCGCATCGCGGTTTGCGCATCAGATTTAGCGTCTCCTCGTTCAATTCGCCGTTGCCCTGTAGTCGGTAGTATTCCTGGAACTGCTCGACAGCCTGACGGTTGGTGTTCCCGGACGAAGACCTCTGTAGATCGTTGTCCAGATATCCATATTTCTGCAGATATCGGGTCGCCACCTCGCTCTCGTTGGACTCGCAGTTCGCCGCGATGACGACGGCGATCGCGCACAGAGCGACGCGCGCGAGCGACATCGCCGAGAAGAGGGGTGAAAACGAGGAGCGACGCGCGTCACGGCCGGAGCGTGATTGACGGTGGTACGGGTGTCGAGGAGCGTTTGTCGCAACGCGGGGGGGGGGGGGAGGGGATTTTTTGGACGAGAATCGCCAAAGGTGCGAGAGTCGTCGAAAGTCGCTCGTTTTTTTCGCGTTTCGAGATGAGTCTATTTTAGGAAATCGGCGTCCGGGGGACGAGTCATTCGAGATAGATAATTTTTTAAATAACAGGAAATCGACGTCCGGGGGACGAGTCGTTCGAGATAGATAATTTTCCGACAACCGGATTTTCGCGGTCAGGGGATAAGTCGTTCGAGATAGATAATTTTCCGACGAGTTTATTTTCGCGGTCAGGGGATGAGTCTACGATTCGCGTTTCCGCTCGAGAAAGATAATTTTTTCTCCAACAAAGAAAAAAAAAGGGGGTAGGGATATTGCGTTTTTCATGTTTTCGAAGGAAAGAGATGAGCTCTATTCTCGAACTCTTACCGCCGATATCGTTATTCGCGCGGTATATAAGAACTATGAGTTCGCGAGACTTCGTTAAAGTTTCTCGTCATGAAGCAGCTGAAAGACCCGGTGCACGCTTGTCACGCTCTTAGGGTAAACGCGGAGGGCGTGGCGAATCGAGCCAAGTTGATGGCCGAGTGCGCGGAGCGTATCTACCACGCGGTAGAGAACATCACTAGCAGCATGCCTCCGTCGCTGAGGGTCAAATTCTTCCTCGCCGAGAAAAAGAAAATCTTCCAAAAAACGTGAGTATTGGTTTTCCGTTCCCTCTCTCGATCGCGCGAAACGCGAGCAATAACGCGTTCTTTTTATTCTTTTAGATTCAGCGCGATAAAACTAGTGAAAGACGTGAGGTCTAATTTGATCGACGCGGCCCTGGCGGATATGCAAGTTCTCGAGCGCGAGACCCGAAAGGTGAGCGCGCAGGTCAGCGACGCGGGATCTTTGCGGTCCCTCGAGGTTAAGAACGACGACGCGGACGACGACGACACCGTCGCCGGTACCGGGGACAACGACGCCGGCACCAACAAGAGGCGGGTCGTCAGAGACGACGACGCCGGTACCAGGAAGAGGCGAGTCAGACACGACGACGACGAGGAGGAGGAGGAGAAACGCGTTCTCGAATAGTTACGATTTGTCCGTGTATCGAATATTTTACGTCGCGCATTAAAAAAATAATAATATCTCGATCGTCGTTTATTTATTTCCCCGCTCCTTCCCTGTATCGGCGAACGTTCAGTAACGAATAATAAATAAAATAAAATAAACAATAAACAATAAGCAATAAGCAATAAGCAATAAGCAAGAAGCAAGAAGCAAGAAGCAAGAAGCAAGAAGCAAGAAGCAAGAAGCAAGAAGCAAGAAGCAAGAAGCAAGAAGCAAGAAGCAAGAAGCAAGAAGCAAGAAGCAAGAAGCAAGAAGCAAGAAGCAAGAAGCAAGAAGCAAGAAGCAAGAAGCAAGAAGCAAGAAGCAAGAAGCAAGAAGCAAGAAGCAAGAAGCAAGAAGCAAGAAGCAAGAAGCAAGAAGCAAGAAGCAAGAAGCAAGAAGCAAGAAGCAAGAAGCAAGAAGCAAGAAGCAAGAAGCAAGAAGCAAGAAGCAAGAAGCAAGAAGCAAGAAGCAAGAAGCAAGAAGCAAGAAGCAAGAAGCAAGAAGCAAGAAGCAAGAAGCAAGAAGCAAGAAGCAAGAAGCAAGAAGCAAGAAGCAAGAAGCAAGAAGCAAGAAGCAAGAAGCAAGAAGCAAGAAGCAAGAAGCAAGAAGCAAGAAGCAAGAAGCAAGAAGCAAGAAGCAAGAAGCAAGAAGCAAGAAGCAAGAAGCAAGAAGCAAGAAGCAAGAAGCAAGAAGCAAGAAGCAAGAAGCAAGAAGCAAGAAGCAAGAAGCAAGAAGCAAGAAGCAAGAAGCAAGAAGCAAGAAGCAAGAAGCAAGAAGCAAGAAGCAAGAAGCAAGAAGCAAGAAGCAAGAAGCAAGAAGCAAGAAGCAAGAAGCAAGAAGCAAGAAGCAAGAAGCAAGAAGCAAGAAGCAAGAAGCAAGAAGCAAGAAGCAAGAAGCAAGAAGCAAGAAGCAAGAAGCAAGAAGCAAGAAGCAAGAAGCAAGAAGCAAGAAGCAAGAAGCAAGAAGCAAGAAGCAAGAAGCAAGAAGCAAGAAGCAAGAAGCAAGAAGCAAGAAGCAAGAAGCAAGAAGCAAGAAGCAAGAAGCAAGAAGCAAGAAGCAAGAAGCAAGAAGCAAGAAGCAAGAAGCAAGAAGCAAGAAGCAAGAAGCAAGAAGCAAGAAGCAAGAAGCAAGAAGCAAGAAGCAAGAAGCAAGAAGCAAGAAGCAAGAAGCAAGAAGCAAGAAGCAAGAAGCAAGAAGCAAGAAGCAAGAAGCAAGAAGCAAGAAGCAAGAAGCAAGAAGCAACAGGCAACAGGCAACAGGCAACAGGCAACAGGCAACAGGCAACAGGCAACAGGCAACAGACAACAGACAACAGACAATAGACAATAGACAATAGACAATAAACAATAAATAATAAATAAAATAAATAAATAAGTAATACAATTATTGGCGGAATATACCATCGCTCTCCGAATAATAAATAAAATATCGAGCGCGCGGCGTTTCCTCGGTCGCGCGCGTCTTATCGCTCTGATATCTCTCTCCTCGTCGCACCGCGTACCCTCTCTTTCGCGCTCGTCTTACGTTTATTTATTTCCCTGCTCCTTCCCTGTATCGGCGAACGTTCAGTAACGAATAATAAATAATAAATAAATTAAATAATAAATAATAAACAATAAATAATAAACAATAAATAATAAACAATAAACAATAAATAATAAATAAAATAAAATAAATAAAATATATAAATAAGTAATACAATTATTGGCGGAATATACCATCGCTCTCCAAATAATAAATAAAATATCGAGCGCGCGGCGTTTCCTCGGTCGCGCGCGTCTTACCGCTCTGATATCTCTCTCCTCGTCGCACCGCGTACCCTCTCTTTCGCGCTCGTCTTATCGCTTCCTCTTGTCGTACGCGTGTAGTACGCATAGGGAAAGAATGAATAAGCGTAGCGCGAGTTTTTCTCGCGCGTTATATCGTATTCTCTCGCACCGCGTGCTTTCCTCGCGCGTCGTATCGCCTTTACCTCTTTCCTCGTCTCACCACGCGTCCTCTCTCTCGCCGTATAAATGGCGTTTTCACGCGCGTAGAAATGGCGTGTAGAATAAACGAACAGGCGTATATTGTGAGATTATATATATTTTATTCGAAATACAGAACGCAATATATTATAACATTATACATCGTCGAGATGCGCTAACAAACAGGCGTATATATTATACATCGTTGAGACGCGCTTGTCGTTCCCTCCACCAGTTGTGCATCTTGCAGACGTTCTCCATGGCGCAGCTCCTCTCGTGTCGTCCGCAGCGGAAGGCTCGAGTCGCGTCGAGAGTCTCCAGACGACCGATGCTCTCGAAATCGGTGTCCATCGACTCGATCGTCGCCTCGACGTCCCCGAGAATCTCCCTCAGCCATCTCTTTTTCTCCGAGCCTTTCACGTACACGATCGTCGAATCGTCTCGCTTCAGCCCGTCGTCCACGATGCGTCGGACGATCGCCTTTCCGCGTTTATACTCCACGTCCCCGTCCTCCCATCTGAAGCCGTGATGATTCGTCGCCAGCCAGCACGCCCGCGACTTTTCCGCCCTCGTCAAAAGATCCCATTCTAGCGGGGCGCAAAAAACGTGATGACTCAGCTCTTTTCCACTCTTAAGCACCGCCACCTCCTTGACCGTGAATTTATCGCGGACGACGAACCCCTGCAGATCCACGAAGATCGGTGCGACGGCCATGAATGGGGGAAGCGCGCGTTTTTTCTCGTTTCAACAATCCAACCCCGCTCCACAGACGTCCTCCCCGCGCGGCATTCGCGCGCGGCACGCGCTGCAATCCTTGATGAGCGGCGGTGGACCGTCCACGTGCGACTGCGCCCACGGAGGGTTGTGATGCTCCAGACACGAACGGCAGGTTCGCACCTCGGGGTCGTGCCTCAGGTGGTCGGGCAATCTCTCCCACACTCGTCCGACGTAGTCGGGAAATTCGTAGCCTCTCTTCCGGTGCGTCTCTTATCGCCGTGTTATCTTGTTTTTTTTTTCTCGACCACTTCTATCGATAATTCCGTAGTCTAATTTGCCGTGTTATCTTGGCTCATTTCGAGCGTCAATTAACTTGTCTCTCTCTCGACCACTTCCTTTTACACGATCTTGCGAACAATGTTGGTCAGCGGATTGTACTCGACCACGCGATCGTGAATGATAAGACAGTAGGCTGTCGTGTTGGGAGCCACGTTGCGTTTGCAATCGAACTCTACGCGAACGTCCACGGTGCCGCTCTTTGTCGACTCGTTCTGACGCGAGCAATCGATCACCGCGAACGGATTTTTCAGGAAGTCGCGCGGCGTTAGAAACGCGCCGTCGCGCTCACACCCGTAGTACGATTTTCGAAATTTCCACGTACATGTCGTACAGCACGGCGACTCTCTTCTTCTCAAAATCTAAGTTCATGTCGTCGTAGGAATAAAATTCCGAATTTAGATACAGCTTCACGTCCGTGAGATTACCGTTGTCGAACTCGGAGGCGCGTTTCAACAGATTGTTGTGCCTCTCGGTTTGCAGCGCGAAAATGACGTATCGCGGTTTCTCCAGCTGCGTCGCCGCTTTCACGGCCCACGAATGTTTGTTGGTGTTCGGCAGCAGGGGATACTCGTACAGATCCCACGAGCGAAAGCCCATGCTCAGATACCGTCCGCTCTGCAGTGTTCGCAAAAGGGACAATTTGTTCACGTCGTTCAGCATCACGTGCGGCACTCGCCACTGTATCTTCGACAGAGCGATCTTGGGATCCTTGTTGCGCTTCGTCACGATGGAATTGGCGTCGCTTTGCGAACGTATCAGAACGAGCTCGTGTCGCGCGTTTATCACCACGCGTTTGTAATCCTCGCAGAAACCCAGAAGCGTGTTAAGGGGCACGCAAAAGTTGAAATCGCCGAACCTGATCTCGGGATCGTCGCTGCTCCATCCCGCGTTCCGTAGTCTCTTGCTCATCTCGGCGGTCAGCGACGCGAGACACTTGATCGTACTAGGGCCCAATTCTGTACACGCTTACCGACAACTGTTGATTTGATAAGTTATCGACGTCTGTCGCTTGCACGACCGACACAGACGGATTGAACCTATTCTATACTATGGTCAAAACGACACTCAACGACACCCATCGTTGCAAGCGATAGTCGTCGGTACGACTTTATCGAAAAGTACAGTCATACATAAAAGTGAGTTCTCAGCCAATAGCATTGCGAATTGTAGAATGGTCCTAAGATTTTCAAACGAAAAAAATTCTTGAGTCGGTTGGAGTCGGTTCAATCGTTACCGTGACACGTGCCACGTTACGTTAAGTGTTAATCATATATTTAGACTCGTAAATTTAGATTTACAGAATGTAACTGTAAAATTGACGTTAATTTAGATTTAGGTCAACGCACAAAGAATGACATAATGTAACAAAAGTGTGTGACACAATGTTACGTTATGTGTTTCTATGACGTCAACCTAAATCCAAGTTACGAGTATAAAAACGAGTCTAAATATGGGATCAACATTTAACGTAACGTTACGTGTAACGGATTTTGTGCAAAATGGCTTTACCAGCAAGGTATGTAAATATTTATATTTCGGTAATAAATATCTGTAAGTAATGGACTGATTAAGAACTCAGCGCGGTAAGTAGTGCACACGTTATTCTTGTTTAGTTTAATGCCTTTATTAATTGAACATGTCGGCTTGCTTGAGCCATTTTCGACAGCAATGTGTTTTACAATGTATCTTTTAAATTGTAAGTTCCTTGGTGACCCCAATGATGTGCGAAACTTTAACACTTCGTAATGCACACCCCGTTACGGTCACCGAGGGACATACAATTTAAGAAATACATTATAAAACACATTGCTGAAAATGAAACAAGGACCAAAACGTTCAATTAATAATGGCATTAAATTAAACAAGAACAACATGTGCACCGCTTATCGCGCTGAGTTCTAAATCAGTCCATTAACAAATGCTCAAAGATGTAAATATTAATTTATAAAGGAAAATAAATATATATTCTGCAGGTTACTGAGTTACATATATTTTATTATAATAACAGTTGTTAGATATATAATTTTGTTTATTACATTTTAGCACGAAAAGAACCCGTGCCTAATTAAGGACATCAAGTGCACAATACGATGAATTGATTATTTACATGGAATCACATTCCGAGTTTGCAGCTGGCAAGTTTCTAACAAAGGAAGGAAAGGTACATCACATATAACAGTAGGAAGAATTAACGATTAAATTAAACGCATTGTCTAGTGGCACTCAAAAATCAACCAAACAATGGCAAACGGTAAGATATTTAGATAATTAATTAGCTACAGACTCTCGCTATTAAAACTAAGAATAAAAAATTAAAATGGGCTATGAGAGTCAAACGCGGTTATCCGTACGTGAGCTTAAGTCAAGTACTTGTTATTTACAATTATTATAAAAACTATTATTCGTATCGAATTATAGTTTTTATCATAATTTTAAATAACTAGTACTTGACTTAAACTCACGTACGGATAACCGCGTTTGATTCTCACATATCTCAATTTTTATTTTTTATTTTTAGTGGTAAATATTTCACTTTTTTAGTGAAAACTGTATACTTTTATTTTCTAGTTAAATTGTCATAATTTTCTTTGTGCAATGTTAAAATTATTTACTTGTCGATGTGAAGGTATTATAATGCATGTGTTCTATTACTATTCAGTTACATTGTTGAGTGAGAAATAGCATTGAATTAATGTTACTATTGGTTAATGTTTATTGCATTATTATGTATATTAATTATTGCAATTTTGCTACATCATGCTTATGTACAATGTATATTAATGTCCCATTTACTCTGTAGAATATTAATCTTTGTTGTGTTAGAATTTTGGAAAATCTGGTATTGAAATGTGGATTCTTAGAGAACATTTAACTATATAAGTTTATTGTTTTAGAACTGTACTATTTTTATTAATCAATATAATGTATAGATAATATTAATTGCTTTTCTACAGGTTTCGGGAGATATGAAAAGTACTGCATCAAAGAAAGCATCCAAGCTTCGAAATTAAAGGCAGAGAACAGGCAACATTATTGTAACTGCACAACTTTGAGTACGATGGACCAGCGTGTCATTGCCTGTATAAGTTTGGAATATGTCCAAGGATCTGTCAACTGTCCTGACAGTACTCCACAAGAATCTGTAATCGATAAGCCTAATGAAAATAATTACAAGAAATATTTAAAATAATTCATACCTGAAGTTCTGTGCTAAGACCGTATATACGTTAACGTTGCAATCGTGGTTCCAAAATGTCTATCAAATCCATAGCAATTTCTGGACTTACCCTATATAAGTTAATAAACATATCATCCGATAACTCAAATGGATCATGATTATTTCGCCACTCCATTCTTTGTAGACGACGTTCCATATTGTTTACTCTGTTTTGTAACAACAATTGTTCCCAAGCGAGAAACTCGTGTGCCATTTTCTTTGCAGTGCTGCAGGCGTTAAAAATCATATTATTACGCTATTATTCCTATAAACAACTTACTGTGACAGCTTTTTTGCAACTCTTACATACCTAACTATTTACGTATTTGCTGGCTTTTCAGCACACCCTTTGCCAGTCAAACTGCAGCCACACTTGGAGAATAAGTACCTGGTGCTACGAGATAAAAAGAAATATATTAGATGCTTGTGTGTGCAACAATCGTGCACAAAATACTGTTATAAAAGAATTAATATATGTGTACATACCATGTATCTTTACGTCTGTAGTGCGTACACTTGACACTAGACACTATCATTTCTCTTGATGATGACCAGTTTTTGCTGGTATTCGCTGGCCTTTCAGCACTCCCTTTGCCAATCAAACTGCAGTATAAGTACCTGGTGCTGCAAGATATAAAAAAACAAATATATTAAATAATTGTAACAATCATGCACAAAATACTGTTGTAAAATAATTGATATATGTATACATACCGTGTACACATATATTAATATAATATAATTTGTTCCATTTTTATGTTGTAAATAAAATTTACATTATTTTCAGATTTGTAATCCTAAATTAAAAATAATAATATATGTGTACATACCGTGTATTCTTATGTCTCTAGCGCGTACATACATACACTTGACACGAGACGAGAGTGACACGACACTTTTCTTGATAACCTATAAACTCTTACTTAGTTATTTCTTTCGCTGACCAATCAGACGGTTTAAAAGTAGTCGGTAGAACGTTATCGTCCTACCCGGGGTACCTCGATAAAAGTTGTCGGTCATATCGAGGTACCCCGGTCATGACCGACGCATAACCGACGGTCATCGGAACGCGTTCGTCGTCAAGACGCGTACAGAATAGCTTTTATCGATACGTGTCGCTCGACGCTGCTAACGACACCGACGACCATCGGTAAACGTGTACAGAATTGGGCCCCTGGTCACTCCGACGTTTCTGTTTCTGTCGATCTCCACGCCGTTGAGCTCGTATCTGATCTCGTCGAACATGAACGCCACGCAATTGCTGTCCAGACTTGTGTCGTTCTCTGGAAGACTGTCGGTGAGCGTTCCCTCGACGTAGAGAAAACTCTCGCTGGGCAGCGTGTACAAATCTTGCTGCTGTATCGGTATTCGTATCTCGTCGCTGTGTCCGAGCGAGGTGTTGGCGTACGGATTGTACGTGTGAGTCTCGATCTTGACGATGCGATCGTCGAAGATCGGCTCACCCCCGATACTCAGAATGTCGGCCATGGCCGTTTCTCACGGCGAAACCCAGGGATCGCAGAAAAGCGACGTTCTCGGCGCTCA
Source organism: Harpagoxenus sublaevis (assembly GCA_030770355.1). Classification (NCBI taxonomy): domain Eukaryota; kingdom Metazoa; phylum Arthropoda; class Insecta; order Hymenoptera; family Formicidae; genus Harpagoxenus; species Harpagoxenus sublaevis. The sequence goes on along the minus strand of JASTWR010000656.1, from coordinate 33,849 downwards.
GTCCGTTCCTCCTCCCTCTCGCTCCTCTCGCTCCGTACGCTCCTCTCGCGGGTGCGACGGCGGATGTGCTCTTCCGGTCTGTCACCGACGACTCGTTCAGAACGAGCATGTCTCACTCGCGCGCATATCACTCAATGTCTTCTGCGCTGCACGTGCAACCGAACCGTTATCTCCTCCCCGCGAAAATCGATCAATCGACCGATCTGATCCACGACGCGCACCGTTATATCGGTGACGCTCCGCGCGATGACCGGGAGATAAATGATCTGCGTCGGAGTCTCCGACAGCTTATATCCCGGTGGAACGTTCGGCGCGAATTCGTGCACGGTGTGCACCGGTTTACCGTCGCTGTAAGCTCCCGCGGTGACGTTGCACTCCACGCGAATGACGTTCACGCGCATGATGTTCACGGGTCCGTCGGACGCGTACCATTTTTTCGGTTCTAGCGTGCAAAACGCCGAGAAACCCAGCAGAGAGCCAATGTTGTTCGGTTTGGTAAAATTGACTCTGTAGGAGCACCTGATCTCGCTTCTCATGGTATTCTCGTCAGCGCGGAGAATTATCGAGCGTTCGCCCTCTTTGTCGTCGCCGTCGTTGTCGTCGACGTATATGTAATCGTCCTCGGCGTGCTCGGAGCTGCCGCGTCTGCGAAGAATAGCCGATCGCAGATATCTCTCTATAGCGCGCAGTTCGTAAGATCCCTCGGGAATAACGATCGCCAGATCCTCGGTGTCGAAGTAAAACGTATTGTTGGTAGAGTCGATGTTCGGTATTGTGTTGTACGTCTCGAAATTCGCGAGACCTATCTCGTATTCGCCGTCGCTCAGATTCAGGGCGGGGAAGTAGCTCGACGTGAAAACACTGTTCTTCCCGGTCAACGTGAGAGTCAGCGACATGACGACTCAAAGACGCTTCCAATCGATCTCTCGCAGAAATCGCAGACACAGCTGACCGCAGATGCTCTGATCGAATCTCTGATACGACCGACGATTGTACGCGACGTTCGCGTCACGTCCGAGATAACGCTCGAGTTCCCCCGGGGGTCGAAGATTTCCGAAAGCGTCGAAGTAGACCGCGCTGTTTCCCTTCTTCGCGTAGGCGACTCGGTGCGTACCCGGGCCCACCGCGTCGTCGAGATTCACGATTCCGCTCTCGTTGCGACGCGCTCTCATCGGCAGCGCGTCGCGCATAAACACGCCCCTGAAGTAAAGTATTCGCGAACGGCGCGCGATCCGATTCAGCTGCTCGTCCGTCGTGACACCGGACGCCGGGAGATCGAGCGTCACCGGCGTCTCCTTACGCGAGATTTTTTTTTACTCCTCGCTCTTCTGGTCGTCGCGCCGCTACCGCGTTTGTACGGCGCCAGATACAGCCCGCGACCCTCCAGCGCGCGATTGTGACGCGTCAGCTCCTCGAGCTGGCGTCTGGCGGCCTTGCCGTCGTTCACGGCCTTGGCCACCCCAGCCGCTCCACCGATCAAAGATCCGAGCGCCCCTAGCATCTGCAGAAGGGGCAAGAAACCCCTGCGTTTCGCCGCCGGGAGAACTCTCTTCCTGGTCGTGGTTCTCCTCTTCTTTCTCACACCCATACCTGGCTTCGTTTTTGCTTTCATAGCAGCCCATACGGCGGCCGCGGCGGTTCTTTCACCGACGCTCCGCTTCGCGCGCGACATTCGCCGCGCGATCGCTGGACGACCTCGCGCTTGTCCGTCGGTAAAGGAGACATCGCGATCACTGCGCGAGCGATACGCGACAGATGCGATTCGTGAGACAATCGACGAGGATAGGCGTGCCTAATCTCGATCGCAAGTAGGGGTAGATCACCGGTTCCCGACCAAATGTGGGCGAGGGGGAAGGGGGAGCGGGGCGAGGGGTTTCGGCGCCGCGGGGTACTCCATGCCCGGAAGGCGCGGGGTCCGCGGGGCAAGGGAGGGGAGCATGCACTTAGGGCGCGGGGGTCCGCGGGGTAAGAGGAGGGAGGCGGCCTACAGCGTGGGTCCGGGGAGGAAAGGGGGAGGGGGGCCTTAGGCGCGTGCTCGTCGGGGGGTATGTTTCTAAATGCTGCGTCTTGCCCTGCATAAGCGATCATTGATATAATTTACGATCAATTATAGTGACGTTAATATCCTCTTCACTTTTCTAGAAAGAGATGTTTATCCTAGATTATGTTTCTTTCAAGTATGCACATGCGGTCTGCATTTTTTTTTTGCTCAAAAGAGCCCTTTGTCGGGCCATGTCTTTGCGACTATAAAAAATAGCGCGAGCGCCGGTGACAGGCTGCTATAATTTACGATCAATTATCGCGGCGTCGATGTCCTCTTCATTTTTCTAGAAGAAAACGTTTTATCGACGAGCGTGTCACCATTCGACACGGACATTTCGTGACGCCATTCGGTTAAAATTTTGCGAGCGCATACTAGTTTTAACCGTCGTGTTTTTCTTTATTTTTCTAGAAAGGGTCGTTTTTTTTTGGAGTCATGTGTTGTGCAGGATCCTTCGACCTATTATTAACTCACTGAAGTTAGTATGTCTCTACTGGACGGAAATTGGTCCACTGACCTAAATCTTTCTTCTAACTCTTATGATTGTCTTCCACACGCGAAAGGAATAAGATCTCAAATGCTCTCCATATAATTATCATAAATAGTAAATGTCGTAAATGTCAAAACGCATTGTGTTCCCTACTCTAAAAATTTTTCTTGGCTACCATGACTGTCTTCTTCATAGTGTCCAAGCCACCGAATTCGCACAGTCTTCTCAGCTTTTACACGGTGAAGTTCACGAAAAAACATTTTATTTGAAGAAAAATGGAAAACGATATAGAGCATTTTATCGAAGTTATCTACCTTGTACGTGGGGTAAGTAGTGATACAGTGATATAGTGATTATTGAGAAAAAAATTTAAGAAAACCGATCAAATTTGGTCGGCGCGCCACAATCTATTTTGCCTCAACAGATTATTCGGCGAAGATTAAAAAAAATAAAATTATTTTGTAAAAAATTGTTTTATAAAACAATATCATGCTAAAATAAATTTTTATTGTATATTTATCTAGTGTTTATTCTTTCAGTTACTTTCCTTCTTAGATTTAGATATTAAAAAATAATTTACTAAATTATTAAAATATAAAAATAAATATTGTTATATTTTATTATAAATTTAAATATCGGTTAACATGTCCACTAATGTTCGGATGGCAGATTTCACGCGATGCGCGAGCGGAAGAAAAAAAACGCGAGCGGGAGAAAGGGAGCGCAAACGGGAAATATACCGCGATGAGAACGAGATGCCATAACCAAAATGGCGTCATGAAACGTGCTGACGCGCTCACTGAAACCTCAGATCTCCCCCTTCCTCCACATGACGTCACATTATGACCATCTCGCTCCCACTCGCGTCTTCTTTCTCCCGCACGCGTCGAGTACGTCTCCCATTGGTTCAACAAGGGGTATACGGCCCGACCGTAACAGTAACCATCTCTCTCTCCCTCTCTCACTCCCTTTTAAAAAAAAAAGAAAGAGAACGCGTAGCTCCCGAGCTACACGAAATCAGAGCACAAATATTAAATATATAAAGAAACATTAATAACAGAAAAAGAAACAATAATAATAAAAAAGAATAATAAAAAAGAAAATATTAATAATAAAAATAAAAAAAACATTAATAAGTAAAAGAACCGCAGCAAGACTCGAACCAGCGATCTCGCGATTATGAAACTAACGCGCTGCCCACCATGCCACGCTTTCAGTCGAATACTCGTACTTACAATTTTAACCAAATCGGGGAGAGGAACGTCTGGCCCTCCCCATGTAATATTTTGTTAATATTTTAATAATTTTATTTTTTAAATTGATATAATAAATGGTATATAATCATAATTTAAATAGGAATAGAGGAGAAGGAGGTGAAAGGAAAATTAAATAAATAAAAAAATAATTTAGATATATGTTATACATTTATTCATGTTAACCTACTACATCAAAAGATTTCTCTCTCGATGCATCATACATAATGTCATCCATAGCATACGCTATTAGTTCGCAATCTACAATTGACGTTTGATCGTAATAGCTGTGCAAGAAACTAAAGGCGTCGCATTTTTCGGTAATATGATTTCTTCGTAGAATACTTGCAAAATTGATGAACTTCTTATCTACATCTCTCGCAAGCTGATATAGCTCGCGGAAGACATGCTCGACGCAGTGTTCGAGCGTGAGTAAAAAGAGAATAGTTGCAGGTTTTATGTACAAATAATTATTGCGCGATGACAATTTTACAAGCTTATCGTCACGCATTTGTACAACTTCGAGTATTAGATTTTGAATAGTCAGCGACTGACCGACAGTTGACTGCACGAGTCGCTCGACATCCATGCGTCTATCGATGAGCACCGTCCACGTTCCATGATGCATCGCGATTTGAAATCCTCGGTTGTCGCCAAGGACCAATTCCACAAAGAAACCGTGTGGAGGTCTCACGTTGATCCCAATGTCCAAATATTTGTAAGCTGTATTGTAAGGTGTCAATGCAAATCGTCTGCTCAAAATATGATGCCTATAACGAGGTTTCGATTTATCGAAAAAACTGTAGAAAAAAATAAAATAGATAAATGATTTATGGAAAAATAAGTTTTGGAAAAATATATGCAAAGTAATACTTACGTATTAGGCTGGTTCGATGGAGTTTCACAAGAAATCGGCACGTAATAATTCATACTTGTGCTGCTTCCCGCAGAGGAGTACATCGCTGTTGGTTACAAGATTCGAACTGCTTCCACACGGGTGACTGATGCAAGACTGAACATGTAACGATCGCGTACGACTTCGATGTAACAAAATTATAAGGGAAGGGAAGGGATTATTCCCCTTCCTTCAGCTTTTCAAGCACCAATGTTAGCGCTGCTTACGTAGAAATTATTAAAAAATTATAAGGAAAGGGGAAGGGAAGGAGATTATTCCCCTTTCTTCAGCATTTCAAGCACCAATGTCAGCGCTGCTTACGTAGAAGTTATTAAAAAATTCTAAGAAATAGAAGGGAAGGGAAGGGATAATTCCCCTTCCTGCAGCATTTCAAGCGCCAATGTCAGCGCTGCTTACGTAGAAGTTATTAAAAAATTTTAAGAAATGGAAAAAAGTTAACGTTAAAAGAAACGCAAAGAAAGCCAACGCATCTTTCAAACATCTGTTAACCACTAACAACTAATGGGGAAAGGGAAAAGGACATAAAACATTGTAAAATTCATATAATTTATTTTTAAAAAAATTTCAATTCTTTCTGGCGTGACCACCAGTTAAATAATTTTAATACATTTTGTAATGCGCAATTCTTAACATATTTTCCACATCGCATAGTATTGGTATCATCTAGATTATTTAAAGATTCGATGTCTTCGTGATCCGTGTCCAGAGTCCCGACGATCAGGTTTTTTCTCGCATAATTCTCAAGCAGATCCACCAACCATTCCAGTTTCTGACATCCCTTGACGTACACGAGAGTCGGCGGCGTCTCATCATCATCATCCTCTTCTGTACCAAGCACGGCCGATGTAATTATGCGTTTAGCCATGTTGTACGGCACGTTTCCGTTTTCCCATCGTAACCCATGGTGATTTTTAATCTACCAGGAAGCACACGACTTGTCGGATTTTGCGATGAGACTCTACGGCATGGGGTGTGTAAAAATGTAATGCGCCAGGATGGTCCCTTTCGCAGCACCGCAACCTCCTTCATGACAAATTTCATCCCGACGGTGAATCCTTGCAGATCGACAAACGTAGGCACGATCATGACGCAACGAAGGAGCGATCTGTACTATACCTTATCGCGATGCATCTGTCTCTCTTATATCGATATATTTTGCAGACAGTGCAATTTACGTGATCTTGCGCACCACGTTCGACAACGGGCTGTATTCGATTACGCGATCATGCAAGATGAGACAATAGGCGGTAGTATTCGCGGATACATTTTCTTTGCAGTCAAATTCTATTCGCACATCCACGGTGGCGCTTTTGACGAACTCGTTCTGTCGCGAGCAATCGATGACAACAAAAGGTCCTTGCATCAGGAATGTGGCTACTGTGCACAACGTTTCAAAGCAGTCAAATCCGTAATAAGCTTTACGGAAACGTGCATACATATCAAACAGAATGGCATATCGTTTTTTGTCAATGTCTAGATTCATGTCGTCATACGGATAAAATTCAGAGTTTAGATAAAGTTTCACGTTGGTCAAGTTACAGTGGTCGAATCGATTAGCATCTCGAGACATAACATTTTTTCGACCAGTTTGGAGAGCAACCCGGGACACTTTAAAAAGTGAAGGGCAGTTTTCCCATGCTACCGGGCGCGTCCACAGGTTGCGGATAGTGGAACGTCCAGGGAGGTCTCTCTGGACAGTCGTGAATAACAATCGGAGACTTGTCTCTGAGCGGAATAAGCGATCGCGGACAAGGGAATCAAAAAACCCGAAACCACAATGGAAGAAAGTAATATAAATAGATTTACCCCAGGAGGTAACCCAGAAATGGGGAATCCTTCCACTTCCTTGGAAGTGGCTGAGCTCCGATCGGATTCTGGGGGGGGGGGGGCTCAATATTACTCGATTCGGAGCCGACAGTGGGACACTTGGCTGTCGGAACCACTCTACAAGCATCAAGTGGAAAAATGGAGATTGCTACTCCTGCAGGCGGGGGGAGTCCGAGGAGCATCTCTTCTCGGCTGGAGAAAGTACAGATCGACAGGGCGACCGATGACGAGCAATCGCTTAAAGGTGGCAGTGTTGACTGTATGGACTCCGACGTCGAGAGGGATCTTCTTGACTCAGAGGCCGACATAGCTTGCCAGGAGGAAGCAAGATCCAAAAAGAAAGAGATGACGGCAGCTCAAAAGGCTAGGAAAGCCTACAGAAATGCCCTGTCATTTCTGAAAAAGATGAGTAACAAGAAGGATGAGGAACTGACCACCAGGGACAGGGACCTCATCAAACTAAACAAGAAAAAGGTCTCCAAATTTGAAGCCGAACAACAGCAACAAAAAATGGAGACAATCACCGAAGAAAGAGAGGTAGCAAGGACTAAGCCGGCAAGAAAGCTCCAGAGGGCCAACGCTACGGTGGAATCTCCAAAGCCGGACAAACCCAATTTGCCACCTTCCGAAAGGAAAACGGTAAAGAGGGTGCGATCGGGCGACGGAGAGGAAAGCGAAGCAAAAAGAGTCAAGCCCTCGATAAGCTTCGATTCGCCCGAGGACTGTCGGATTGCCATCATAGATCGTTCTGATCCGGATGGCAGGATGACGGCCGAAAGGTGGATGGAGGTGGAAACGAAGGTTCTGCTGGCCATAGCCGAGCTGGATGGTGATAGTTGCGAGGAGGTCGACTTCGACGGGGCCGGTTGGCAGAAGGGCGTCAAAGTTGTTGGATGCAGCAACAGAAAGTCACGCGACTTTCTAACGCAAGTCATCGGCAGCTGCGGCGAACTCTGGCAGGGGGCCCAACTCGAGGTCATCCAGATGTCACAACTACCGCTGAGGAAGAAAATCTCACTATGGATCCCACCTCCGGTTCCGGAAGGAGACGATACCGTGGTGAAGATTTTGGGCAAACAAAACAAGGGCCTGAAGACTCAAAGCTGGAGGATTATCTCATCGGCTAAGAGTCAAAATGGCAAAGGAAAGGACTTCGTCTTCACGATTGATGACGAGTCTATGGACTCTCTTAGGAAGTCAAAAGGAAGCATCAAATTCGGCTTGGGTGCGCTGAAAGCGAGGCTTCCAAATGACAAGAGCAGCGCGACGGCCAGGGCTTCGGGTGGTTCAGATTAATCTGAATCACTGCGAGGCGGCCACGGAGGACTTGATGCTGTTCATGACTGAAGAGAATGTGGATATAGCCCTGGTCCAAGAGCCCTGGCTTGCAAAGGACAGGGTTCGAGGTCTAAGGACTAAGGAGTATACCCTGCTACATTCTCAGACTGCAGGTAAGAAAAGAGCGTGTATAGTGGCGAAGAGATCCCTAAAACTCACACTACTAACACAATATAGCACAAATGACCTGACCGTGGCGACCTGCGAGAGCCAGGGGAACATGAAACTTCTTCTGGCTTCTGCATACATGCCGTATGATGAGGCTGAACCACCACCAGAGGCCGTCCAAAACCTGGTACTGGGAGCCAGGAAGCAGGGCAGACAACTGGTGATAGGATGCGATGCCAATGGACATCACATCCAATGGGGAAGCAAGGATATAAATGAGAGAGGTGAGTCAATAATGGATTTTATTCTTACAAATAACCTGACCGTTTGCAATAGAGGCAATATGCCGACATTTGTGAACAAGGTTAGGGAAGAGGTGATAGATCTGATCTTGACCACAGGCGAGGAGGGGTTGATAGTTGAGGACTGGAGGGTCTCCTTAAAACGATCCTTCTCGGATCATAGGAGAATTTTATTTAGAATAAACCGCGCGGCCCCAACTAGCAAGCCCTTTAGGAACCCCAAAAGAACGAACTGGGAAACGTTTAGCAAACTCGTGGAGGGGTACGTGGATGGGGGACCAGAGTTCCAAACGTCAAAGTACCCATCTATCGAGGGAATAGAGGTTTTAGTTAATGAACTAGAAGTTGCACTAACAAGGGCTTTCAAAAAATCCTGCCCTGTTAGCCGCTCACGCAAGGCCACCAAACCCTGGTGGAACGGGGAGCTTAGGCAACTAAGGACGGAAACAAGGAAGCTCTACAACAATGCAAAAAGGGATAAGACAAAAGAGAGCTGGGATATATATAAGACCAGCTTCAATGAGTTTAAGTATAAGATAAGAGAAGCAAAGTGGGAATCGTTTAAGGAGTTCAGTGAATCCCTTATGGATACTAGCGAGGCCGCAAGGTTCAGAAAGGTATTATCAAAGGATCCAGCGATCCCAAGTAACGTCATGAAACCGGATGGCTCGTGGACTGAGTCCAACAACGAGACCCTGGAACTTCTTATGAACACCCACTTCCCTGGGTGCGGGAACATTGATTACAACGACGTAAGAAAGGATGATTCCCACAGGCGGGGGGATTTGATGACCCTTGCGGAGAGAGAAACGAGGGCGGAAATGATCGTCACAGAGGAGAGAGTATTATGGGCGGTGCATTCCTTTGGCCCATACAAATCTGCGGGCCCGGATGGGATACTGCCTATTATGCTACAAAAATCTCTGAGCAGCATTATTGGGATGCTAAAGAGAATCTTCGTGGAATGCCTTACATTAGGCTACATACCGAGAAGATGGAGAGAGGTAAGGGTGGCGTTTATAACTAAGGCTGGTAAACCGAGTCACACTACGCCAAAAGATTTTAGGCCTATTAGTTTATCATCGTTTCTGTTGAAGACACTAGAGAGACTGATAGACATGCATATAAAAGAGACCACAAACATAGAAAATCTGTGCGAAATGCAACATGCTTATCTAAGAGGCAAATCGGTCGAAAGCGCACTACACGTGGTTGTCGGAACAATTGAAAAATCCCTCAAAGACAAGGAATACACTTTGGCTGCATTCCTGGACATAGAGGGGGCTTTCAATAACGTCAAAACTGAATCTATAAAAGAGGCTTTAGAAACATTGGGGGTAGAGCATATGGTCACGGAGTGGGTGATAAGGATGCTGGAAAGCAGAGTTATTACCTCGGAAATAGGCAACAGCTCTACCAGCAAGAAGGCAACAAGAGGCACACCACAAGGAGGAGTGATATCACCGCTATTGTGGTTGATCGTGATAAACAAGATCCTAACAACCTTCAAAGAGAAAGGGATCAAAATGATAGCATATGCAGATGACGTAGTCATACTGATCACAGGCAAATACTTGTCCACAATCAGTGAGATTATGGAATCTGCGCTAAAAGAACTATCAAAGTGGGCAGGAGAGAATGGCCTAGGGGTAAACCCGAGCAAGACCGAGCTCATCCTATTTACAAGAAAGTATAAAATACCCAATTTCACACCACCAAAGTTGGAGGGAAGGGCACTTACGCTTTCAAAGGAAATTAAATACCTCGGAATTATCCTAGACTCCAAACTCTCATGGAAAAGGACGTGGAGGAAAGGATGAGGAAAGGATTGATTGCCTACTATGCATGTAGGAAAATGTTTGGAAGGAAATGGGGCCTGATGCCGCAAATCATACATTGGATGTACACTGCGGTAATAAGACCGATCATTACATACGGAGCATTAGTCTGGTGGGAAGCCATGAACAAGGAGGTAAACAAAAAGAGCCTCACCAAGGTACAAAGGCTTGCAGCCCTGGGTATCACAGGAGTGAGGAATAACACAGCACAAGCTGCATTGGAGGCAATCTTGAACCTACAACCACTTGAGTTGTACGTTAAAGGCCAAGCAGCAAAAGGAGCCGTAAGGCTCAGGGAGTCAAATCTCTGGAAGCCGATCAACTACGGACATTCAAGAATACTGGAAGAGATCGGAAAACTGAACAGTAACAAAGGACTAAACCTGAATAGTCCAACGGACTACTTAGTTGCCAGACATAACTTCGAGGGGTGTGTTAACACACGCATCCACTCCAAGGAGGAATGGGAGGATAACTCGGTGATAAACGAACATGAGACATCAGTCTACACCGATGCCTCCATAACCAAAACTGGTGCAGGCATTGGAATCTACTCTGAGGCGCTCAACATCCAGAAGTCATACAGACTAAAGAACGGTTGCCGCGCCATACAGGCAGAAATCTGTGCAATAAGGGAGGCAGCCAAGCTAATCTGGGTGAGTGGCAAACCATTAAGGGATGTCACAATCTACTCTGATAGTCAGGCTGCGCTCAGAAGTATTGCATCAATAACAGTGAGATCAAAGGTAGTGATGAGTTGCCAAGAAGCACTGTCCTGGCTCCGTGGCGACAAGGTCGGTCTGCGCTGGGTTCCCGGTCACAAAAATGTGGTAGGGAACATAGGTGCGGACAGGCTGGCAAAGCTGGGGGCGGGAGGGAACGGTGCGGAGGTAATAGACTCCCCACTACCACCGATCAGTTCACTGAAAGATGCCATAGAGGAAATTATACTGGAGAAACATAAAGAGATTTGGCAAAACCGGAATGACTGCGGGATAGCCCGAAATCTCTGGCCCAAGATAGATAACAACAGGACTGGGCAACTATTGAAACACAAGAAGAACCTGGTTCGCATAGCGGCAGGAGTTGTCACAGGAAACTGTGCGGTCGGAGTGAACCTCCAGAAATGGAAAATCACAGATGACAGCTACTGCAGAGAATGCAACGAGGAAGAAGAAACAATTGAGCATCTGCTGTGCTGGTGTCCAGCCCTAGAAAACCGACGCCTCCAGACAATGGGACAAGAATTTCTGGATGGAATGGAAGACGCAACAGAGTTGGCCATTGACAATATAATGAGCTTTGCACGGAACTGGAAGTGTTTCAGCGCGAGACGGTAAAGACGGGTCAAGGGTTAAAAAATAGGGTATCACAATGGACCTCAGGTCTCCGAGTGAATGGTCACTAGATGACCACACCCTTTCACCTAACCTAACCTAACCTGGAGAGCAAAGATGACGTATCGCGGCTTTTCTAGCTGAGTCGCAGTCTCGACGGCCCACGAATGCTTGGTCGTGCTCTGCAGCATGGGATACTCATACAGATCCCATGAACGGAAACTCATACTCAAATATCGCCCGTTTTCCAAGGCGCGCAGCATCGACAGCTTGCTTACCTCGTTCAACGTAACGTGAGGCATTCGCCACTGTACTTTAAACAATTCGATTTCAGGCTCCGTCGTCGGATTTCCCACAATGCAATTGTTGTCGCTGCGCGCTCGTATTAAAATCAATTCGTGACGAGCGTTAACAACCACGCGTTGAAATCCTCGCAAAAGCCCAGCAAGATCTTGAGCGGTACGCAAAAGTTGAAATATCCTTTCGATATATTCGATAAAATGTCCCATCCAGCATTCCGCATGATCGAAGCATTGTTGTACGTTAGCGATACATAGTTTTTGAGAGTTCTGGTTATTCCAACGTTTCTACTGCGATCAATCTCCACGCCGTTAAGTTCATATCGAATTTCATCAAACATGAACGCCACGCAATTATTTACAAGCATTGCCTGAGGGTCGTCGTCGTTCCTTTTCTTTATTCTCAAGATTCCTTCAACGTAGAGAAAACTTTCGCACGGCAACGTATACAGATCCTGCTGTTGTATTGGTATTCGTATCTCGTCGCTATGCTCAAACGTTGTGTTGGCGTACGGGTTGTACGTGTGAGTCTCGGTCTTGACGATGCGATCGTCAAAGACCGGCTCGCCTCCAATGTTAAGGATATCGCTCATGTTTTGATCAGATATTTCGCACCGCGAATCCCAAAGATTTTAAAAATTCAACGTTCGATGCTTTCAGCTTCTTCTTCGTGTTTTTAGCGTAACCTGACGACGATGATGATGGCGATGATCGAATGATATCGTTGGTCACTGCCGCAGTGTGAATAGTCTTATCTCTCGCGTGCTCTGTGTCGTTCAACACGAGCATCTCATACGTCGCGCACACTCACGCGCGTTATCGTTGTCGCCGTCGTACGTGCAATCTGACGGTGATCTCTTCTCCTCGAAAATCGAGCAATCGTCCGTCTTGATCCACAACGCGTATCGTTAGATCCGTAATGCTCCGCGCGATGATCGGCAGGTAAATAATCTGCGCCGGCGTTTCCGATATCTTATATCTTGGTGGCACGCTCGGAGAAAATTCATGTATCGTATGAACGCGTTTACCGTTGCTGTACGCGCCCGCGGTCACGTTACACTCTATGCGGATTATGTTTATGTTGATAATATTAATCGGTAGATCCGATTGGTGCCATTTTCCTGGCTGCAATATACGCTTTGACGAGAATCCCAGCAGCGATCCAATGTTGTTGGGTTTGCTAAAGTTTACTCTGAAAGCGCAATTGATCTCGCTTTTCATAGTGTTGTGATTAGCACGGAGCACTATCGGGTATTTTACAGCCTCGTCCTCGCTCTCGTTGTCACTCGCGCGAACGGTCTCCTCTCGCGCGATATCCGCGACTGATGTACGATCATCGCGATCGCTGGAACGAACTACGTGTCGCGGGCGTTTCCATGAAATTGCACGTTTCAAAAACTCATTTAAGGCTCGTATCTCGTACGATCCCTCGGGAATCGTAATTTCCGTGTCATCCTCGTCGAAATAGAATTTATTATTCGAGGAATTCACGTTCGGTATCGTGTGATAAGTCTCAAAAACTGTTAGACCGAGCTCGTAGTCACCATCGCTCAAATCTATGGGAGGAAAGTAGTGCACCGCGAGGATGCTGCTCTTCCCGGTTAGCGTGAACGTCGTAGACATGTCGGGAAAACCGTTTAACGAACACTGAGTCTCCACGGGCACCGTCAGGCTTTAAATTTACGCAGATTGTCATCGATCGTTTGAAGAAACCGCAGGCACAATTGTCCGCAGATGATCTGCTCATAAGTTTGAATGGGTGTGCGATTGTACTCTATCTTTGTCACGCTGTGTCCGAAATATCGCACCAATTTGTTCGGCGGTCGAAGATTACCGAAACTGTCGAAATACATCACACGGTTTCCCCTCTTTGCGTACGCCACCCAATGAGTACTAGGACCCGCTGTATTGTCCAAATTTACAATACCGCTCTCGTTTCGACGTATACCGCCGATCGGTAACGAGTCACGCATAAAAACACCTCTAAAATACGGAATGTGCATACACTGTTAAAAAAGATATGAAGTTTACAACACATTTACGATACCACGGTAAATGAAATTTACAAACTGGGTATCTAAAATAAAAATTCTTGCACTTGTATAGCTAAATTCATACACGAACATGAATTTTTTAATCACTGATATAAAATTTAATACACAAAACATTGAATATTTAAAACCTGTTTAAGATTTTTTGGAATACGCAAGGTAATAAATTACTAATAATACATATTTTTGATTGAAAATAAGAACATTTGTATTATAAAAAAACAGATGAGCATAGTAATATTGCTGCTCGATACTTTTATTTTCAAAATATCACTCCTTTAATTTTCAACTTTGTATTTAAAATTTTATATACAGTATCTGCATAAAAACTTCCTATTTTTATATTATTTTTAATACAAATTTTTTTTACAGTGTACGCTTTGCCAGTTGTTGCAGTTGTACGTTGGTAGTTGCACCTGTGGGCATATTTAACGCCTCTTTGACGTTTTTTTTTCTTTTCTTCTTCTTCGATGTTACTCCCCGCCCGCGTTTGTACGGAGCAAGATGAAGTCCACGACCTTCGATGGCGCGATTGTGACGTTGCATCTCTTCTAGCTGACGCCACGCAGCTTTGTTATCGTTCACGACTTTTGCGACTCCCGCCGCCCCGCCTGCCAGAGAACCCAGAACTCCCAACAACGGTAGAATCGGTAATGCACCACCTCGTTTCGCTGCTGCGAGTATCCGTTTTTTCAATGCTTTCTTCTTCTTCTTCACCGTTTTCAAACCCATTTCTAACTTCCGCTTGACATTCATGGTCTCCCAGACGGCTGTAGCGACAGCTCTCTCTCCGAGAGTCGAATCTTTTGCAATGACACGTTCTAGCGCTCTCTTGGCGAGTATCTTGTCCGCCGCGTGTCTGTCGATAAGATCGTTGCTACGCAAATACGCTATGTCGTGTTCGCGACACGCCGCGTCCAATGGATTAATACCTTGTTCACCTCTGGCTAATCGTTCTTCCAGCCGAGTGCCCGGACCGCAAAACTGATAGCCTGGAACATGCAATTCGATCGGAAGTGCGTTTATCGCGCAGTTTAACAGGCCTCTGCCTATTTTCGTTGGCATTCGTAGCAATTCTTTATCAATGGTGCGGAACCCTCAATGTGCGTTCGCTGGTCTTGATAGCAGGATGAACATCTTTGCTACTGAACGACTCGCGGTTCCGCACACCTATAAATAGGCGTTTGATTCAGCCCTCCAGTCGGCAGTGTGACAAAATGAAATTCGTGCAACAGCCGTTGGCGATACGCGTGACGAATTACGACGACAGATCACGGTCGATGGGGGACACCGCGGAGAAGCGCAGGCACGGTCCGATGCTACCGTCTACTATACGCGCGATTATTTGCGGCCACTCGAATTGTGGTAAAACCAACGTTCTGATAAGCTTGTTGGAAAGTCCGCACGGTGTTCGTTTTGAGAACGTGTACGTGTACTCGAAGTCGTTACAGCAGCCGAAATATCGATATCTAGAAAATTTATTGACGTCAATCGACGGAATCGGTTATTTCACGTTCTCCAACAACAGTGACGTCATTCCGCCGAGCGATGCGTGTCCAAACTCGATCTTCATCTTCGACGACGTGGCATGTGACAAGCAAAACGCGGTGAGAAAGTACTTTTCAATGGGCCGGCACTCGAGCGTCGACTGCTTTTATCTCTGTCAGACCTACGCGAGAATACCTAAACATCTGATACGCGACAACACGAACCTGCTGATCCTGTTCAAGCAGGATGGCACCAATCTGAAACACGTGTACAACGATCACGTGAATACCGACATATCGTATGATGAATTTTGTGCGTTGTGTCGCGAATGTTGGCAGCGCGAGTACGGATTCGTAGTGATAGACAAGGACAGCTCGCTTAACAATGGTCGATACAGAAAAGGATTTAACGTGTTCGCGATACCGCAAAAGCAGTCAGTTGTTGCCGGTACCTCGTCGAGGTGAAACATTGTAGAGAGAGATCAAAACCTTGCTTTTTTCCGCGATGGCCACGATCGACAGGAGCGATGATATTCGAGAGCGCAAGAAGATTGCGAGGGAGATTGCGAAAACGAGCAAATCGATTCGCAAGAAACTTCGGGCGTTGAAGACCGGTAAGATCGAGAAGGACATTGAGTTGGACACGCACTTTAAGCCTCTCGTCGGGCCACTGCGAAAGATTGCCGACAACTCGAGCTTGATCGCGGTGAAGAAAGAGGAGCCGGAGAGCGACGCCGAGATCTACACGTTATCCAGTCAGCTGCGCGAGGAAGAGGAGGATGCGACGTCGAGAAAGAGGAAACGACCAAACTCCTGGTTGAATCTCTCACCAACACCGCGTAAATCTGATCAATCGAAAGCTCCACTGGATGTACCATCAGCATCCTCTCCACCGATAACCTCTACATCGTCCGCGACAGTGAAAACCGTGCAGCCTACAATGCCCAAATCACTCACAAACGAGGCTGTTTTCAAAAGCGCGGGCGAGTCTCTCGCGACGTCCATTCAAAAAAAGTTACAAACGTCGGAGGGTCGACAAGAGTTTCTAGAAACGTTACGAAACGCCTTTGGTCCTCTAGGCCAAGAGTACATCGGGGCTTTTCTGAGCGGCGGTTCAAAGAGCGGTATAGATCATTCCATGTACGGCGTTTATTTCGACAAGGATGTAATGATGCTCGGTAATAAACGTTTCAACGTGGAGAAAGATGATGTCATAATTATCGATGGCATACGATACGGCGGCACACCCGGTATTTACGAGTTGATCTTCAAGAAAATACCTGATGAAGACATCTACACCGAGGAAGACATGCAAAAGTACAAGAGCATACTGTTGGCGACGAGCCTTCATAAATTTAAGTACAATCCTCTCGGGCGAATACAGGGCAACATAGGACACAAGTTCAAACATATAATTACGAAGTTGATACCGACCGAATCCCAGAATAAAAAATCTGGAAAGGGATTATTCGCACCTCGCGCGATGACGCTTACCGACAATAAGATTGACTACGTGCACTGGGACGACTCCAACGAGCTGGTGGATCGTCTACGATTGCTCGACGCCTCGCGCCAAGCTGGTCACAATGCCCACGACAACGAGAATTGAATCGCGCGGCAGCGAGTTGCCCAATCGACGTCGAAATGCCGATCAACAAATTTGGGGTATTCGAGCAGAGCAGAGACGCGCCGTACGCCATTTCGTACCATCAGTGGAGCGGATTAGTGAGAAATTTCGTGCAAAATAACGCTCTGTGTCGCACCGCTACGGACTTTGACGCAAAGTCGCGCAAGATTCGTTGTGTGGCGCAACCGGAGGATGATACCGATGTCGTCAACAAACTTTACGTGGATCAATGCGTTAAAACGTTGAGCAATCGACAGAGAAAGTCAGACGAGAAGCTGACTGCGTTCGAGAAGGACGTGCAAGCGTTACGGACTGCGATAAACGAGCTTCGGCATTCGATTACCGCTGAGTCAGAAACGACAACGAAACAACAATGGACAAACGGACCAATATCGGCTACGAACGATTAAGGGACGGCAACGAACGACAACGCACGGTCCAGGAACGGCTATCGGGGGGCTGTCGAGCGACTAAAGAACAGCTATCAAACAGCTATCAAGCGGCTAACAAACGGCTCAGGAACAGCTATGAAAAGCTAACAAACAGCTATAAACGGTCAGCGAACGACAAAGAACGGCTATTGAAGGACAATAAACAGAAATAAACAGTCATCGAACCACTATCAAACAACTATCGAACCACTATCAACCCACCATCGAACCACCATCAAACCACTATCAACCCACCATCGAACCACCATCAAACCACTATCAACCCACCATCGAACTACTATCAACCCACTATCAACCCACTATCAACCCACTATCAACCCACTATCAACCCACTATCAACCCACCATCGAACCACTATCAACCAACTATCAACCCACTATCAACCCACCATCGAACGACTAACAAACAGCTATAAACGGCCAGCGGACGACAAAGAACGGCTATTAAACCACAATAATAAGAAATGAACGGCTATTGAATAGTTAAAAGCATAAATTATAATATAATTTCTTTGCATATATTATTACGCGTCGACCAGTCGCACCGTTAAAAACATGACGTCGTTCAAATCCGATGGACGTAAAAATATCGAAAAGCAACGACTCGTCGAGGAACTGCACGCACCGGCGAGAAGAAATTTTCCACGAAGACGCGTCATAGTGCGAGGCTACGACGACCTGTGGCAAGCTGACATCGTCGAGATGCGTCCATACTCACGTTTCAACAAAAGCAATCACTATACAGGGTGATTCGAAACAACCTTTTACCGTTGAAAGTACAGATTTGTGACAAAATTCTGAGACAACTTTTCCTCTTGCAAAATTTTGTCCGTAGCTTACTTTCTGAGTTATCAAGCAAAATACTTACCCTATCGCTGGCCGAGTACAAGAGGTAGACAGGAGCGGCGCAACTCACCATTAGACGCGGGCGCTTACGTCGGGTGCCCCCTGCGCGATCAGTCGATCGATCAATGGATCGAGCTGCGTCCCAATATTTACTGCCAGCACAGAAAATCTACCTTTTGCGTTATGCATAGATTTTCAGAACTGGCAATAACATTGGATAACGATAATTACAATGATACACGCCCACACATGCAAGCACGTTCACTTACTCGTGTTATTGTTTTCTCTCACAAACTTCACTTAAATACACTTAACTTTACTTTTTTTACTCACATGCTTAAAAATGTGCAATTATTATTAACAATACACAATGAGTCACATTACTATGTTTACGCAAGCGTTACTTCTGTAGTAAGTTACTCAAATTATCGTTTACGATAATTCACTCCGCGTAAACGGAGGTCTCTGCATAATTCACTCCGCGATGGCTAGAGATGGCGCGCACCTCTACACCTTTCTACACTCAAAGGATAACAGTGCATCTTGTTGTAAACACAGCGAGTTGACAGTTACCACGTTCACGCGAGCATTACTTCTGTAGTAATTTACGATAATTCTGCTAGACTCCCGTTTACGCGGAGTGAATTATGCAGAGACTCCCGTTTACGCGGAGTGAGTTATGCAGAGACCTCCGTTTACGCGGAGTGAATTATCGTAAACGATAATTTGAGTAACTTACTACAGAAGTAACGCTTGCGTAAACATATGTGACTCATTGTGTATTGTTAATAATAATTGCACATTTTTAAGTATGTGAGTAAGAAGAGTAAAGTTAAGTGTATTTAAGTAAAATTTGTGAGAGAAAACAATAACACGAGTGAGTGAACGTGCTTGCATGTGTGTGGCGTGTATCATTGTAATTATCGTTATCCAATGTTATTGCCAGATCTAAAAGTCTATGCATAACGCAAACTGTAGATTTTCTGTGCTGGCAGTAAATATTGGGACGCAGCTCGATCCATTGATCGATCGACTGATCGCGCAGCGGGCACCCGACGTAAGCGCCCGCGTCTAATGGTGAGTCGCGCCGCTCCTGTCTACCTCCTGTACTCGGCCAGCGATAGGGTAAGTATTTTGCTTGATAACTCAGAAAGTAAGCTACGGACAAAATTTTGCAAGAGGAAAAGTTGTCTCAGAATTTTGTCACGAATCTGTACTTTCAACGGTAAAAGGTTGTTTCGAATCACCCTGTATACTTACCGTCATCGATGTGCTGAGCAAGTACGCGTGGGCCGTGCCACTCAAGAATAAAGGTGGAAGCGAGACAGCCGACGCTATCGCTAAGATAATTCGGGACAGCAAGAGGTGTCTGAAAAACTTGCAAACCGATATTGGGAAGGAATGTCACAATGCCGACGTACAACGTCTCCTGAGGAAACACGACATCAATCATTATTCCACATATTCGGTGATGAAGGCATCAGTCGTCGAGCGATTCAATCGCACGTTGAAGAACGATATGTGGAAGATGTTTACGCTCAACGGAAATTACAAGTGGGTCGACCTGCTGCCGCGTCTCGTCGCGGATTACAACGCCCGCAAGCATCGAACGATCGGTATGCGACCCGTCGACGTTACCCCCACGATTGCTGAAAAACTCTTGACCACGGTGTACAACGCGATAAAGATCGCGGGTCCGGCAAAGTTCAAAACAGGTGACCCGGTACGCGTTAGCAAATACAAGACAATTTTTGAAAAGGGTTACACGCCGAATTGGACCACCGAGATGTTCAAGATCGTTAAAGTGCAGCGTACTAATCCCGTAACCTATCTACTCGAGGACTATCGTGGAAAATCTATCGCTGGAGCGTTCTACGAGCACGAGTTGCATCGTGCGACTTACCCGGACGTGTATCTCGTGGAGAAAGTACTTCGCAGAAGGGGTAACGAGGTTTACGTGAAATGGCTGGGATTCGATGAATCGCACAACTCTTGGATACACAAGGACAATGTGGTTTAATTTATACAGACTGCATTTATTTTTTACTATATAAAAATATCAAATATAAAAAATATGTATAAAATATGAAATACATATGAAGTATATGAAATATGAAATACATATGAAATATTTTTATTAATATCCTTTCCAATATATGTATAATACGTTACATTACATACGTCGCATACATTACATACATTGCATACATCGTGTTCGGAATTGAGCGAGTTTCACGCGCATGGTGAGCCCTTCGCGACGGATGAGGAAGCGCTACCGCCATCCCGTTCTTATCGGCCGCGTGCGCGAATCCGGAAGCGCTTCGCGACCAATCAAATCGCGCGAGCGTTCGCACATCGACCCGCATATCTATCAAAATCGATCAGCATGGTTCTTCATCCTCGCGTCGCGGCGCCGCCGGATGCGCAGAACAGAGTACGTTTGTAGCCGGCCGGTGAACCACACGTGTTAGACCCGCGAATTCGTGCGGGAGCGAACCGGGTTGTGAGCCACGCGACAAGATCTCCGCTCGTTCCGCGACAAGATCTCCGCTCGCGCCGACAGGATCTCGGCTCGTGCCGCGACAAGATGGGCTCGCGTCGATTCGAGATTCGCGCTTGGACCGCGACAAGATTCTCCGCTCGCGTCGCGACAAGATGTCCGCCGTGAGCTCCGCCATCCCGCGTGTCGTTGCAAGATATCCTCGCACGACCTCGTGGTTCACCGGGCCGCTGCAAAGTCTCCTTAGTCCAGTGACGGACAGTATTTTTCGAAAAGCACTTTAAGTGCCCTCAGCTCAAAGTCAAGTGCCACTCGGCCGTATTCAGTTTCGCGAGTCGCGAGTGATCTGCGCCGCCTTCGGCCGTCACCCCTCGCGAAAGTTCGAAGTTCAAATGCAACCTCGCAAGTTGCGAGTGATCTGCGCTGAGCTCAGCCGTCACCCCTCGCGAGAGTTCAAAGTTCAAATGCAGCCTCGCGGGTTGCAAGTGATCTGCGCTGCGCTCAGCCGTCACCCCTCGCGAGAGCTCAAAGTTCAAATGCAACCTCGCGGGTTGCGAGTGATCTGCGCTGCGCTCAGCCGTCACCCCTCGCGAGAGTTCAAAGTTCAAATGCAACCTCGCGGGTTGCGAGTGATCTGCGCTGCGTTCAGCCGTTACCCCTCGCGAGAGTTCAAGACTCAAATGCAATCTCGCTGATTGCGAGTGATCTGCACCGCGCTTGGCCGTCACCCTTCGCGAGAGTTTAAGTGCAATCTCACACAAGTGGCGATGGATTTGCACCGTATCGACCGTCATATCTCGTGAGATGAATTCAAAGACCACGTTGTTTGTGTAACATTCCGCATTCGACCGTTGTACCGCGTGAATGACATTCCGCGATTTTTCTATAAGCGTAAAACAACCTGTTTTCCCGATGCTCGGATCTTAGCTCGCGGCTTGGTCAGGGTCGAGAAATAGGCGCGGAGGAAGAGACGAGATAACGGTGTTTTGTAATTTACAGAAAGTTTATTATAAACTGAGTTTGTTAGAATTACAATATTGAAACGAGGCGACAGCCTCGGTATCGCTTTTACAATTTATTTGTCGCGTGGTTGTTATAAATGTGAATTCGCTTTATAATTCGCGTATAAGGTGATCGCAAGGTGATGCGCGGTAGTTTCCCGGATCTGCGGGGTCGGCTTACGGCGGTAGTTGACGGGACGCTTCGTGTCGCGGTCGATGGGCGCGGTCGATGGCCTACGTGGGGCGTCGCGAAAAGTGAAAGTAGCGCGGTCGATGGCCCGCGTGGGGCGTAGGTAACGCGTGTAAGTAGGCGGCGCTTAATTTACAGGATTCACGAAAATACCTAAGAATAGCGCGAGGCGGGTACGGCACGCGGAGCGATTAGGCGTGGATTACAGCACGCGGGGCTGTACGGACGAGCGCGTTGTAATGGCGAGTGGATACACGACGCGAGGATTCCGACAGGATGTTAGGATGCTGCGTGCAATCGGGAACTCCCGACTGGGAGGAGTACTCTCCTCCGCAGTACACGTAGACGGCAACCGGGGACACCCGGCAGGACAGAGCACGCTCTGCCCGGTGCACGTCAAGGAAAAGACCACGGCCGGGTACGCCCGGCGTACAGAGAACGCTCTTGTATGAAACGTGGACTTTACGTGTGGAAGGACGGTGGTACCGGTTACCGAGAACTCTCGGAAGAGACGAGTACGCTCAACCTCGCCGGTACGACCGGAAACTTCAGGACAGCGGTGTCGGCGTACGGGAACTCCCGAATAGAGGCTGAGTACTCTCAACCTCGTCGACAAAGCTGGTGATTTGCTAGGATCAGGATCGGGACTGGAAGTCGTGAGCAGCGGACAGGTCTGGTCGGAATGCTGGCTCACGACGGAGTCTTTTAATTAGGCAAATTCGTTGCCTTTTTATACCCCCCGGGCTCGTTATTTCGGTAGCGGGGGGTATCGCTTACGCGGAGCCGCACGTGGCGGGGATGTCGGGCCGGAGTAGGGGCGCCAAGCGCTCCGGCGTCGCGAACGCGCTCGATATTGTTCGGGCGCTTACGGATATCGATCCGTTTGTCCCGAATCGATATCCGGCGGCGAGTGCGCCGACTTTGTACAGTTTAAAAAATATGTGGGGGCATTCCGCCCCCGTTCTTCGCCCGACAGATGGTCGGTCGGGCGGCTCGGCTGGTGAACGGCCGGAACGATGCATTCTCAGGGGTGCATCGTTACAAGCGCCTCGTGCGCCGTGCGCCGTTATCGGCCATATTTGTGTAAGGTGCCGCGTTCGGCCGTTCTACCGCGTGAAGGACATTTCGCGATATTTCTGTAAGCGCCTCGTGCGCCGTGCGCCGTTATCGGCCATATTTGTGTAAGGTGCCGCGTTCGGCCGTTCTACCGCGTGAAGGACATTCCGCGATATTTCTGTAAGCGCCTCGTGCGCCGTGTGCCGCTATCGGCCATATTTGTGTCAGGTGTCGCGTTCGGTCGCTCGACCGCGTGAAGAACATTCCGCGATATTTCTGTAAGCGCCTCGTGCGCCGTGCGCCGTTATCGGCCATTTTGTACAAAGTCGATGTGTTATGGCTCGACACGATCATTCGAACAACAAGTGCCATCAGTCTGGTGTTCACGTGAAACCATGTTTGTGACACCGTGGCAAATAAAACTCTCTCACAGTACAAATAACAGACTCTCAAACTGACTGAAATTGCCTGTCCTGCGATCCCACGATCCTACCGCGTACCTAAACGGAGCGCGAACCTCCCTACACCGCACCGCATTGAAACGAATCTGGCTTCTGACTTCAGATGAGTTTCTGGTCCTTCGAGTTGAAACACATCGCATACATCGCATACATTGCATACATTGCATACATTGCACACATTATACTACATTACGTTACGTTATGTTACGTTATACTACATTATACTACATGAAGTATTTGAAATATGAAATACATATAAAATATTTTTATTAATATCCTTTCCAATATATATATAACACGTTACATTACATACATTGCATACATTGCATACATTATACTACATTACACTACGTTATGTTATCTTATAATGGTATTCGGTAATGTCCCCACGGTAACGTATCGGTCGAATCGGGTATAATGTATCGCTTATCGTCGTACGGACTTAGAGCAATCTTTTTCTCGCACCATGTATATACCTGATGCAATTTTGATCTTATACATGACTGCTGTCGCGTCATTTCAATCTCATCATTCAGACACCGCGTGTAATCGTCGAACGTTATAATACGCGCTACGACGTTACTCTTGACACCTTTTGCTTTCTTAGTTTCTTTTTTCCATCGACTCGCAAGGCGTACATTTTTGCCCTAAGCCCGACGAATTCGGTCATGATCGCACCGTTGTTTTCATCCTTCATCAAACCCGGCACCTTCTTGTTCGCAAGCGGGATACCGTACGCGTTGTCCGCGGCATAATCGCTCGTGTCAAATCTGTCAATGTCACGTTTCATGTTCTCGTACACGTCATCGCACTCGACGTGGTATATTAGACTGTCCGTGTCGGTGTACACAACTTTAAACTTGTCGCGATACAGGGGAGACATGTAATCGTGATGAAATTCGTACAAACAGACCTTCGATAAGTCGAGTATACACATGCCGACGTAGATCGGTTTGTCGAATTTTACTTCTAGTTTGCGCAGTTCAACGGCTACTAAATTTTCCGAAAAGATGCTTCGACTGTGAAAGTTTGGTTTCGCGATCATTGCCTTCGCGCCGTATCGTCCGTCCCACTTTGTCAACAATTTTACATCGACGTGATTGCGCACGTTCTCCATGGTTTTGCCGAATACCGCGTTGTTCATTAACTTGTATAAATTTTTCTCGAAATCGTTTTTTGCTTGCGTTCTAAACTGGGTGTTTAATTCAATGTAATCGCGGAGCCATGGAGATTGCGCGAACTGCAGTACGCGATGTATCTTTGTGATACGAAGACCGTGATGAATACATTGCTGCAGGTTGCGATAATGTATGACGTAACGCTTCTTATCGTATAATGTTGCGAGAAGTTTTTCCTGCCGCTTGCTAAGCGGTTTGTCACGCGTCGGACAGAACGGTAGGTCAACGTGCGCGTCGTGTTTACTTTGCGGGTACTCGAGATCGACCTCGAGAATGTAGCCTGTCGGGGAATCCAGCGCGACATCCGTAACATTAAAATTGTCTACGTCGTCGACCCATCGAAAATCGGCGAAGGGCAGTGGTTGACCCATTGCCCAACCATATAAGTTGTTTACATCGAAATACATCAAGTACGACGATGGTTTCGATGGATCGTACGACTGCATGTACTTGTTATTGGCTCGCGCGTATCTGCCGGAACATTGACTCAAACCGCCGCGAATACCGCGTTCGACGAACATGACCATATGAATGTCGGTGAGCAGTTCGAAATTTACGCGAGTATGTTTTAACATGGCATCCCACGTATACCCGGGAAGAGTATAGTAATACGCGGGGTCAAGTCCATAACTCGTGACACAGCTATCGCGGAAATTTTCAAAGATGTCGGCCAATAACAAGATATCCGTTTTTAAATATTGATCACTGTATTCGCCTAAGGTTCGAACGGAGAACCGCTGCCAAACGTTCGCAGCGTGAGCGTAATCGCTCTCGGATACAGTGTCACCGGTCAAGGAACTGTAAAACGAGTCGCGCGGGGGTAAACACGAGTCCTCCAACTTTTCGACGCAGTCAATGTATTCATACGGAAATACGCCCTTTCTCGTCAAAAGATCAAAATTCTCGATCAATAATTGTAAAAATCCTGAATGTACAATTTTTAACTTATCTCTACACAGAAAAGATGCTAATTTATCGAGGCTGCTACTCAGAAATTTGTATGAATCGATGAACCGTAACTTTATGTCACTTCGCGAATCTGATCTTTCAGCGGTATCTTTCACGTGTTTTGTAAACGAAATATACTTTTCTTTTGTTATCGGTAGTACGTCGACCGAACCTTCGAACGCGGTAGCTATTTCTTTTATGATAAAATGCGCGTCGTATCCGGATAAATTGTGAAAAATTATGGGAATGTAATTGGAATGTAATGGGAACCTTTATAATTTAAATTACAATTTGAATGTGCGGGACCTCTATAACGACCGGTCAAATGGCAATGATCGCGTACTCGTACGTCGTCCGGCGCGAACGGTTTTTCGCAAATGTGACACTGCGTTGCGCTGTTAAACTTTTTCCACTGTTCGTTCGAGAGAGTTACCATGGGGGTATTTGCGGATAGGATACCTTTTACGCGATGCGCTAATTTTTTGAGTTTATCGGTGAACCACGCGATGCAATCCTTATCGCGACGAAACCGATACATAGATAACGAGTCGTCGTACGAGCACCGCACGTAGTACCCGACGCTAAATACCTGATGATGTTGATAGACGTACGTGGACGCTTGCGGATCAGCATCCGTTTTCTCCAGGGTGCATTCAAGGTCGGCGTATACCACGAATGGAACCCGTTCCTTCCTGTTGTAATTCTTGAAACTCAGCCACTTGTCACCCTCGCTCGGTAATCGGATAGCGCAGTCATTCATCTGCCCACAGTCAACGGCGTGGGCTTCCAATCTCTCGCTCGTATGGAAATAGTGCAAACATCTGTAAATAATAATAAAAATTTTTTAAATATATTTTTTATATAAAAATTATTGTACAATTTTATTTTTATTTTTTAAATGTATACCCACCGATCGCAAAAGTATTTCCTGTGTGCATATCTATTGATTTGCGAGCTCACGAGGCGGGATAGGTTCTTGATACACGCGAAATGTCCCACGTTGTCGTCTTGCTGATCTGGCAGGTACAGTAAATTGATATGTTTATTCTTCTTACTGTTGGTGAGTCGTATCGGTAAGATTACAAGTTTCTCTTTCTTCTCAATAGCATATACATTGATCGACACGTCGTTGAGTCAATCGAATGTACTAATTTTTTTCAGAGACATTGGGAACTCAATGTCTTTAAGATTTAACATCGATGTATAATTGGGATACGAGACTACCCGATCTGTATGGTTTTTGGCTAGATGCAGAGCAGCCACCACCGACCACGCGAAACATGCATTGTCTCTTGATTGCACGTTGATCACCGCTTTTTTCAATTTAATTTCTTCCGGTATTTCCACAAAACACCCTGCGTGCAATGGATTATATTTGTTCACGTTAACCATTAAATTGAGAATACGCGACAACGCACACCCGCTGTCGCGTTCCTGAAATTCCTCCAGAGTTGTTAAGGTAAGCTCGATAACGCGCATGTCGTATCACTCTCGCAGATCGGATGTACGAAAAAGTTCATAGTTTTTTGTAGCGATACTTTTATTCGCGCGTTTGTCACCTGTCACAAATTCACCGTTAAACACAGTGTTTATCTTTACATTGTCATGTCTTTGCATGACGTTCCGCACACGATCGAGTACAATGTCTCTCGTATCTTCAAGAAATTGACGAGGTTCGATGTGCTCGGAATTAATCACCGCACCGGTCTGTATACGACTTTCGAACGCGGTCTCGATCTCTCGCCAAACGAGTTTTTCCGCGTTATTGCCACCACTACTGGTGCTCGCGTAATCACCACCGTTGTGTATGAAACGTCTCTGTAATCGAATCTTTGCAAACTCGAGTCGCGCGATTATTTGCAGCAAAGATGTTCTCTTTCCAGGCGCGAGCCGCGGACGCTTGGCGCGATTGTGTTCTTCGAGCTGTTCAACGACTTCCTCGCATCGCTGTGTCCACGCGAAATACTCGCCCAAGGTAGCGACTTGGCGCGACTGCTCCAACAGGTCGCGTTCAATTTGCTCAAGGTCGTCCATATTTTGAGTTTTTTTACACACTATTGTTTAAAGCACGTCACAAATTTCTACGGAGCACTTGCACGTGACTCTATTACACGATAAACAAAACCGTTGGCATCCTTGAACGTGATAGTGCATACTCATAAAATGATTAAGATTGAAGTGGGGGGCATCTTTGTAAGTAAGTCGCCAAAGAGCATCATCAATAGCATCGATATCGTCACAATCATCAATTGCGTTATCATCAAAAACGTTTTCAAGAATAATCGCTGGATTATTCCAATTGCATCTATATACCGAAGACTCCAAGTTGTTTATCACCGCCAATTCGACGTACTTCCCAATACCTGTACGAATCTGAATGTACAGAGTCTCAAAGTCATACCTCTCGATCTTTTCAATAATTTCCATCGCGCAGCGGTTATAGTATGCTTCATCGCGCACTTTAAAATAATATGGAATATAACGAACTATCCATCTACAGCATCTTAACATTCTTAGGTCTTCTTCTTCCTCTTCTTCCTCTATCATATGTTTCCACAAGTGTCTGTACGCTTTACGTCTCAGGTGATAAGGCCAGTCATATGAATGCTCAGTGTTGATAACAACTCCTTGTCTGACTACGCGTTCACTGGTTCCGCGTATACCGTGTTCACGATCGCGAAGAAACTGCACTGGTGATATTCGTTGCACACACGTTTCTCCTCGCGGATCTTTATTGTCCTTCAAAGCATCGACGATATCTTGTCTACAAGGATGAGCATACTTGACAGAATCATTAAAGTATTCGTAAGAGCGGATTCTTTCCATGGTACTCGCGTACACTTTATATTGTTCGATTTACGGCAATGTTTTTTTCAGTGTACACAAATTGGGCACATATTGCATGGAAAAATTTGATATACCGGAAGTCTGCAATTAGAGCAAGACCGACCTTCTATCGCGTCGTACAGCTCAATCACATGTTTTCGCACAGCATACATATATCCGTAATCTGTGTCCGCTATTCTTACCATGCACGATGCACATGCAACAAAACTGCTACCCGTGGTGTAGTAACAATATATCGCGCAAAACTTGGTGCGTCCATTTAGCGAGCAAATTTCTGAGTGCGACACTATTTTTTCAGTGGTTTCACAAGATCATCTCCTTGATGATCACTGATATAATCACTGTCATCCGACAACGAACGATCTTCGTCGGATGACTCGTCTAAAATTTGTTCAAAATTATTGTCTATTTCCATATTGTCTATTTCCATATTGAACTCTTGCACATTTCACAAAAGTATGTATTAAATAACTGTTACACTTTTTTCGACCAATATACTTTTTTCGACCGATGCGCTGGCTTTCAAATCACGACTGTGGTTTTGACGCTCTTTGTTCTTCGTTATATATTTTTTTCTTCTACAGGTTTTTCTCTTGTTTTTAGAGCATTGTGTATCGATTCTTTTTCTATTTAGTGCATAGTGTTATCAGATGTTTAGTATACCTACATCGCAGAGAAGTGGCCTCATAGACGCAAAATTTTAACCGAATGGGGTCACGAAATGTCCGTGTCGAATGGTGACACGCTCGTCGATAAAACGTCTTCTTCTAGAAAAATGAAGAGGACATTGACGCCGCGATAATTGATCGTAAATTATAGCAGCCTGTCACCGGCGCTCGCGCTATTTTTTATAGTCGCAAAGGCATGGCCCGACGAAGGGCTCTTTTGAGCAAAAAAAATGCAGACCGCATGTGCATACTTGAAAGAAACATAATCTAGGATAAACATCTCTTTCTAGAAAAGTAAAGAGGACATTAACGTCACTATAATTGATCGTAAATTATATCAATGATCGCTTATGCAGGGCAAGACGCAGCATTTAGAAACATACCCCCCCGACGAGCACGCGCCTAAGACCCCCTTCTTTCCCGGACCCACGCTGTAGGCCGCCATCCTCCCCTTACCCCGCGGACCCCCGCACCCTAAGTGCATGCTCCCCTTCCTTGCCCCGCGGACCTCGCGCCCTCCGGGCATGGAGTACCCCGCGGCGCCGAAACCTCTCGCCCCGCTCCCCCCTCGACCACATTTGTTCGGGAACCGGTGATCTACCCCTACTATTGCAAGACGCGACTGGGGTCGGGTCTAGCGGTCAGAGAGACGCGCCGACACGGCCCTCTGCTGCCGAACGCGATACGCTGCGTCATCTGTGGGCCCTCCAATTGCGGTAAAACGAACGTCCTGATAAGTCTGTTGGAAAGTCCGAACGGACTGCGTTTCGAGAACGTGTACGTGTACTCGAAACCTCTGCATCAACCGAAGTATCGATACCTCGAGAGACTGCTCGAATCGATGGACGAGATCGGTTATCACGCGTTCTCCAACAATCGGGACGTCGTGCCGCCGAGCGAGGCGCTCCCCGATTCGATATTCGTCTTCGACGACGTGGCCTGCGACAAGCAAGACGCGATCAGGGAGTACTTTGCGATGGGTCGACACTCGAACATCGATTGTTTCTATCTCTGTCAGACGTATGCTAAGATACCGAAGCACCTGATACGCGACAACGCCAACATGTTGATTCTCTTCAGACAGGACGGCACCAATCTGAGGCACGTGTACGACGATCACGTGAACCCCGATATGCCGTTCGAGAATTTCTGCGCGCTGTGTCGCGAGTGTTGGCGACGCAGGCACGGGTTCGCGGTGATAGACAAGGACAGCGCGCTGCAAAACGGTAGATACAGACGAAGATTCAACGACTTCGCCGTGTTGTAGATCAATAAGTCGGGAACGATGAGCGGCGCGGAGATAACCTCGAAGGACGCCGTCGAGCGGGAGAGAACCGCGAGGGAGATCGCCAAGACGCGCGCCTCGATTTGCAAGAAATACAGAGCGTTGAAAACCGGCAAGATCGAGAGCGAGATCGCTCTCGAGAGGCAGTTCAAGCCGATCGTCGATCCGCTGAAGCAGATCGCCGAACGCGGAGGCGAGCCCGAGGACGACGGCGTCGTCGTTAAGAAGAAGCGCGAGGAGAGCGATGACGATGGAGAAATCGCGCGGGAAACGAAGCCCAAGAGGAAACGATCGAGCGGCGCGTCGGACATGCTCGCGATTCGTTCCGCGCCTCTGGAACCGCGGAGGTTGTCGAGCGTCGCGTCGAACACGCTCGCGGTTTGATCCAGCACGCCTCTGGAACCGCGGAGATTGTCGCTGAGGGAGGAGGACGTCTTCCAGTCGCCGCAGCCCTCTCTCGAAACGTCCATCAGAGAGGCTCTGCAAACGCCGTAGGGTCGCGAGGATCTGCAAAGGAGTAAATTGGGACCCCTGGGAAAGAGATACGTGGACGCTCTTTTCTTCGTCGGGGACGCGATCGATCACGTTTACGGCGTGTACGTCGCGGACGACGGCCCGATACTCGGCGACAAACGGTTCGAGATGCGCGCGGACGATTCCGTGATCGTGAACGGGGTGACGTACAAGGGTACGCCCGGCTTGTACGAGTTGATTTTCAAGAGACACCCCGATGACGCAATCTACACCGAGGATGACCTGCACAAGTATCGAAGTCTGCTGTTGGCGACGAACGCTCATAAACGCGGTCATAAAGCTGAGAGTGCTGTCAAGGGTAACAAAGGGCACAAATACGTGCACATCATCGCTCCGCTCGTCACCCGCGGTAGAATCGGCAGCGCTAGAAAAGGCGCCGGCGTGACCGGTCTACCGTCGAACATGAGATTGAATCGCAACAAGATAGATTACGTTCACTGGGACGATCCATACGAACTCGTAGATCGTCTTCGACTGCTCGACGCCTCTCGTCGAGCCGGCAACAACGCTCACGACAACGAGATTCTGTCAATAATCGAGGAGCTCCGAGAGGCCGGGCTGATCATAAATTGTACCGTCGCGACAATCTTGACGGCAGTGCGACGATGTCGGTGAACAAGTTCGGAATGTCTCTGAAGAGACGCGGCGGCGGTGACGGACCCGCGACGAGGAGATTGCGATCCTCGATCGAATCCTTGCGAAGCTACGTGCGCGACAGCGCGCTCTGTTCGGAGCAGGACTCCTTCGACACGAAGAAGCGCAAGATTCGACACGTGGCGCGCCTGAGTGGGACGCCGACGCGACGAACAAAAGCTACGTCGAGCGCGGGCTCGGGGATCTGAGACGCGAGATCGAGACGTTTCGCGAGAGAAAGCGAGGCGTTGTCGGCGAAGAGAGAGGAGGCGAAGATTTTGAACGCTCTCGGGAGCAAGATGGCCACTTTGAAGGACAACGTCGAGCGCGGGATCGCGAATGTCAGAGAGGACCACGAGAGAACGAAGCTGGCGGTGAGAAAAGAGGCGGAGAGTCTGACGGCGGTGAGGAAAGAGGTCGCCGGTTTGACGGCGGCGATGAAGAAGGAGGCCGACGGTTTGTCGGCGGTGAAAAAAGAGGTGAGCGAGACGAGCAGCGAGGTGAACGGACTCAGGGTCGCGTTGAGCGATCTCGCGAGCTCTTCCAAGACGACGGAGACGAGGCTGGACAAAGAGTTGCGGCGATTGGAGGAGAAAACGGCCACCAACCGTCTCTTGAAGAACAAGAGCTACTCGTGAGAGAGACGATGAGCGCCGAGAAGGGAAGACTCGCGCGGGAGCTGCACGCACCGGCGCGAAGAAACTTCCCGCGGCGTCGCGTCGTGGTGCGCGGTTACGACGATCTGTGGCAGGCCGACGTGGTCGAGATGCGTCCGTACGCGCGACAAAACAAGGGTCACAACTACATTCTAACGGTTATCGACGTGCTGAGCAAGTACGCGTGGGCCTTGCCGCTCAAGAGCAAGAGCGGAAGCGAGGTGGCCGCGGCTCTGTCGAGGATATTTCGCGAGGACGCGCGGTTTCCGAGGAACCTGCAGACGGAGAAGGGAAAGGAGTTCTACAACGCCGACGTGCAAGAGATCATGAGGAAGCGCGACATAAATCACTATTCGACGTACTCGGTGATGAAAGCGTCGGTAGTGGAGAGATTCAATCGCACGCTCAAGAACGACATGTGGAGACTCTTCACGCTCAACAGATCGTACGCGTGGCTCGACGCGCTGCCGAGTCTGCTGTCGGATTACAACCGTCGCAGACACTGAACGATCGGGATGCGGCCGACGGACGTGACGCCCGCCGTCGCCGAGAGACATCTGTCCACGGTGTACAGTCGCGTGAAGATCGCCGCTCCTGGCAGATTCAAGGTCGATGACCTGGTGCGCGTCAGCAAGTTCAAGACGGTGTTTGAGAAGGGCTACACCCCGAACTGAACCACCGAGATCTTTCGCGTCGCCAAGGTGCAACGGACCAATCCCGTGACGTATCTGCTGAAGGACTACCGCGGGGAGCTCGTGGCGGGAGGATTCTACGAGCACGAGCTGCAGCGCGCGTCCAACCCCGACGTTTACTCGTGGAGAAGGTGCTGCGCAGACGAGGCGACGAGGTGTTCGTGAAGTGGCTGGGAATGGACGAGTCGCACAACTCTTGGATAAACAAGGCAGCTTTGTTGTAAAATATATTTATGTATTTAGGTACTTGTAAATAAAGTGTACATACGATATCTCTTATTTTTTTCACAAGCTTCCCTTCCATATATCTCGAAACGCGAAAAAAAAGTTTGCGCGCGTCGACGGAACAATTCACGACAACGGGAATCTTGCGTCGAGGCGCGAAAAGTTCACGCGCGGCAACGGGGAACCTGCCCGGATTCGTCGAAAATTCGTCGAAGGGGTCCGAGTCGCCGAACACTCCCGTCGCCGAGAACGAGGAAAACGCAGAAAACCGTTTTTCGATCCGAGCGAAAAAATACGCGCATCCGCGAGACCGTGGCCTCTCGTCGATTTTTTCTATGTTATTGTTGTTCTCGTTTCACGCATACGCAAACGCTACTCAACGAATCCTCCAATCCGCCAATAAACCAACCGCATCTCGCGCTCGCGAAAAAAATTCATTTCCTTTAAGGTGAGTCAGAGTTTCATACGTTGTCCGTTGTCCGATCCTCCAAAATTCAATCTCGATACGCACCGCGCGACGCGCGTGTTTTTCGCGGCAATCGGGAA
This sequence comes from Harpagoxenus sublaevis, assembly GCA_030770355.1. Classification (NCBI taxonomy): domain Eukaryota; kingdom Metazoa; phylum Arthropoda; class Insecta; order Hymenoptera; family Formicidae; genus Harpagoxenus; species Harpagoxenus sublaevis. Next base: position 218 of record JASTWR010000656.1, on the reverse strand, counting down.
TTGGGAGATGGGGATACAGAGCGCTCCCGCGCGGAACGCGATACGTCGCCAGCGAAACAGGAGCTGGATCGGAAGATCGGAACGGAAATCCCTACGAGCGACTGTGTTACACCCGAGTTTGTTTTTTCAGCCCGGTATTTAGAACAGATATTATACACGTTCGAACTATCTTTATAGTCAAAATTCACGACGCGAAATCTCGCGATTTAAAGTTACTA